>BLFK01000812.1:2227848-2233497 GCA_014634185.1 Astreopora myriophthalma | reverse complement strand
TTTAGTAGTAGCAGCCATAGCAAATCTAATCGTGACGGTGATTCCGGACGACAGAGAAAACACAGGTTAGACATAATGCTGTTATCAGTACATCATTTTACGATAACTGCAGAAATTCACGCGCGCTCATTGGCTAATTTTTATGGTCATGCGACGCGTCATGCGACGCGTCAGCGGGCGAGCGCGCGCAATTCGACAATTTATTATCGTAAAAAACAAATTAATGTCAGTTTTTTATGCGTCTGTCCTGTTATTGATCATGAATTTCGTCATCACATTGTCAAAGTAGTCTGCGGATCCACTCGGCGGATCCACAGCTACTTTGACAATGTGATGACGAAATTCATGATCAATAACAGGACAGACGCATAAAAAACTGACGTCAATTTGTTAACGTGACGGTGATTCCAGACGACAGAGAAAACACAGGTTAGACATAATGCTGTTATCAGTACATCACTTTACAGTAAAAAAATGAATAAACGAGAATGACACTTTGAAAGAAAGCCAAAAAAGAGGGCTTATTACCTCCTTAGGTGATACTCGTAAAGCAACTTTTATTTTAGAATTTAACTTACAGACCCAAACGAAGAAATTGCCTTGTAGAGCGAAAGAACAACAACACGTAGAGAAACACGCACGATGAATGGTTACATCGTGGGAAATCATTCACGCAAACTTTACGGAGTTTTTAAACTTATTGTTTTGTAACCAATACAGTGTTTTTTTCCCCTCGGCTTCTGCAGGATTTGTTGCGGGCCGAATAATCTTTGCCATGATCGGCAAATTCTCTGTCATGAACTCTTTCGACGCCATTTTTGTGTTCTCATCGGAACTGTTCCCAACAGTGGTGCGGTAAGGCAAACTGATTGCTTAGGACTCTTTTCTATTTGCCCCTCTATACCAGGAAGCCATATGTAGGAGCGTCCATATGTTATGGTCCAGGGCCGGGTTGTTCGAAGCAGAGTTAACGCTAACCCTGGGTTAAGTCCAATTAAATCCTATTGGTTGTCATGGTATTAAATCCCGGTTTAGCAATAACCCTGCTTTGAACAACTCGGCCCAGGCCACCAGCGCAGGAGTAGACCAATTAAGTTATTTTTAGTTCTTAAATTTCCCTCGAAAAATGGCTGCCGTGGGTGTTGGCGCTTTCCGTTATGCTGAAAAAAAAAATGGCATAACAATGAGCTGTCATTTGCTGAAGCCATTTGATTGGATGAACAAGCCTGCTTATGTCTTTTAACGCACGAAATGTTGTTCCAAAAATAGCTCCGTCTACTCCTGTGTTGTCGTAAGAGGAAAAAGGAGTGGAAAGCAATTCAAATGTGTCACATGTATCGTGTGACTAATTTCGTCGGCTGCATCCCACTCTCACTAGTCAACAGCACATCAAACTGCGGACTGTAGATAGAGGTCAATGTTTTTTGTATCGGTTGCTGAAATCCAAGAGGACTGACTAAATGGTTCTGTTCTGTGTCATTGGTAGCATTGTAGTCGCCTAGCATTAGCCAAACGCTAAAGGACTCTTGACCCCTTGATTTGTAACACAACCTACCGGGTAGGTAGCACATGTCCTTAGTTCTACCATTCCTGCCAGAGCTAAACAGTTGGGATTGGTTTTTGACAGAAATGTTGGGATGGGGACGTCATCTGCTGCCGGCAGGCTTGGAGCCATAACTTCTCCTTTTGTCATCTGGCTGGTGAGAACAAGAAAATAATAACAATAACTGATTTACCACTTGCGCACTTTGGCACCCACTTTTGTGAAGTCGCAGAACGCGAGAACGAGGAACTAAAACCCAGATCGTCATTGAGGCGCCAGTGGGATCTTGGTCAGGCTGTTAATTTACCTTATATAATTGTTTTTATTTAGTATTTAACTAGGACTCCCTTTCTGTACTAGCTGTACCCTTTGCATCTCCCTCTGAATAGCTTTCTTGTAATCTCTGTGCGGTATACTCGTCAAACAAATGAGAAACAATCGGCGCCGGGCAGCGAGCAAGATATGTGTGTGGTCGTATGTCCCCCTCGAGCAAATAAGAGTTAGACGATATGATTGATAGCTGTCACTGAACATGGCAAAATGCATGCATAAAGGTGTCTTTGGATAAGACATGCGCCTATGCCCCGCGGATATTAAGTAGTATGACTGTGCCTTCATTTATTTTACTTAGAGTACCTACATGACTCAGCTTCCCTACATCATCATGGCTGTTGACGCTTTTGTGGCTGGTGTTCTCTGCTTACTCCTTCCTGAAACGAATCAAGAACCAACAGCCGAGACACTCACACGTACCACCTCCATGACTCGGCTGTTTTCAGAGCCGAAAAACGACGAAGATGAACAAGATCCTCTGGAGAAAATGACGGTCATTTAAAGATTCAAAACAGTTGGGACAGGAGGGTGACCAGGAAAAAGCCGGAAGCCGGCTGATTCCAAACTGTAAATACTGTAAACTAGTAATAGTTCTCACTGAAACTGTCCCTGCCGTTTACTGAGCATGTTGTGAATCTGATTTATTAACTACTGTGATCTCTGTTCGACAATTTGAAAAATTCAAATGAAAGACTGGAATGCGTTTAGTTTTAAAGCAGTCACCTTCAGACAATTTCAGGCATTATTTTGTTGAACATTATTGCTTTTTCTTGTTGCGATTTCGAGCGAGCGGAGGCAATCACGAGGCGAGCGAAAAGCTCATTGCGGTTTGTTTTTTGACGTTTAGGGTGGTTTTGTTTGATCTATATGGATTTCGACAGATTGGATTTTTGTGGGGATACCTTTGGTAGAGCCGTATGACAATGAAGTTTTGTGGGGATACCTTTGGTAGAGCCGTATGACAGTGAAGTGTTTTAGATCTTCAGGAATAAAGCCTTCAGCCAGAGAGGAAGTGTATAGGTCACTCACCACAGGGGCGAGCGCAAATGCAAACTCTTTCCAAACACGATTGAGGCCAGATGGTATGGCACACCGTTTGGGCCAGGTGACTGTAGTGTTGTGACATCAGCCAATCAGAAAAGGACTCACCCCCACCCCCCCTTTGTAGTCGTTTTAGTGTGTATTCAGAGTTAATAAAACTAGAGTTGAGTTTTGACTCTTCGGGTTCTACTGAAAGCCTGAAAACCACCACAGTGATCTTTTTATTCTTAACAGACTTCAATGCCTTGTAAGCTTACTAACTGGAAGTCAGAAATTTGTCACGGACACTGTCCGCTCTGGCGTGAGGCAACTGGAGAGGTGTTAAGTGGGATGTCAGAGAAAGTTTTTAGTTAATTGAGTCACGCAGCCTGGGAGTCTGCAGTCGAGATTACCATCGCCGATCATGTGATGCCACCACTGACATCTATTTCTAACTCCACCCAAACCTTTAATTTTTATCCACCATTTTGCTATATCACTGTCCTTCAAATTGGACACTTTATTAGCACACAGCACATTCCTCATGGCTTTGTTTCGTGGTGGTTTCTTCTCGGCAGATATTTTGCCAAACGATTTGAGGGCTCAGTTTTTGTCTCCAGCCAATCAGGTGTTTGAAATTGCTGAAAACCTGATGAGCAGACCCTTACCCTGCGCATGCGTAGGTACAATTTGATTGCGTCGAGGAAAAAACGAATTTGATTGAAAGTAACAAATCTGTGCCCAGGCGCCATGTATTGCAACTGAGAGAGCTCTGGGGATTAGGGTAACATTTCTCCTCCTTCCGCTCCCCCGTCCAGGTTTGCCTAGTGAGTAAATGCTCATTGTAGAGTTTCGTCAACTTTTGCTCTACTTCGATTGGGCACCTTCCAGTTTTCTATAAAAACAAAAATTGACAATTGATTTCAAATTTTCAGTTTTGGTTTTCAAGGATGATACTAAGACGATGTCAAATTTTCTGTTCCTAAACCCCAAAAAGACAACAGTTTCACGCGATTCCCCGATTCTTTCTAAAATAGACATCTTTCATAATGATCATCGATTTTCTTGTCCAGGCTTCAATGAAATTATTTACAAAAATCATGCCATAATTCTTCAGACGCTTAATTTGTTCAGAAATATATGATTAAGAGGTGATAAACAAAAAATTGACATGCAAAATTGTATTTTTCATCTGGAATAAGAATCAAACGGGCGAATGTTACATGGACCCTGAAAACGAGACTTTATAGAAAGTTCGCCTGGTGTTGTTTAAGCAAAACAGTCAACTTGCCCACGCGATAGACGTAGAATCAAATATTAATGAACATCGGTACTTTCTTTGTTTGCAGTGAAACTCATTGTCGTCTCACTGCGCACGGGGACAAAATTTACATAAGTCCTTAGGACATTTACAATACTTCAATGTTTTTCCGTCTGATTGAGTTTGCGAGGCTAAGCTTAGTGCAGATCATGTTTGGTTATCAGTTTCGTTAGGAAGGACTCTAATATGGATAACCACCACTCATCACAAAAAAAGAGTCAAAGGCTTAAGAAAAATAATTCGACACATAATAAGGGATTCTGGGCACATACCGCGACCAGAAAGGCGAGGAATGCAATCGACAGCTTCGAAATCATCGTTCGGGAGCGGATCAGAGATGCTTCGAAGGAAGAGATTATTGGTGCGTGCATAGCCCTTGCTTTGACGTTGATTATTTTCTTGTATTCCTTCTACGTTGGAAATTACCTTGTGATGCTGATTGTAATCGCCGTGTGGGTTACTACGTGAGAGCAGCATGTTACGGAGCCGGGGCCGGTTTAGGTTGGAGAGTCTTGGTTGAACCAATGAAAATTTAACTCGGTGGTTATAGACAGGGGCTCACGATGTAAGGAAGGGAGAACTTGAAGTTGTTTGCACACCAAGGAGTCACCAGGAGCAAGGACTTGTAAACGAGAGCGAAGACAAACACTACGCAGAATCGATGTAGGATTCCCATAGTTTGAAATTTGTTTATTTCTCGTTGTAATGTGTTTTACACGAATTTGCGACCGTCATACAACCTTCTTCATATATATATATCTTCTAAGTATTTTTGTCAACCTTGGTTCAATGAATCGGATCCTCACGAATTTTGCACGAAGTTACGAGACAAACAATGGCATTTTAATGTCAATTTGAATTTCTTAACCTGGGTGATCCGAATGAACTATCGTGAAACGAATCATTTTCTTTACTGACTCTTCGAAGAGCAGTACGTTAAAGTTTCCTTTTTTCAAAACAGTATTTGAATTGCATTTTTAAATCGCTGCTTGACACAGGGAAATGGTTACGATAATAACAGGATTGGTAAGGAAAAGTCTTCATTTTAAGGTGATATTATATTGATCAACGGTCAAAGTATAAAGCGAAGCGCTTTGCCGACAAAACACAGCATTTCCAACGCACTCAACTCTGCTGCTGTGTTCGTTGGCGATGTGATTTTGAACTATGTAGGAAAAATCCTTTGTTCTGATTAGCTTTAAACATTTCTTTAAAATTGTGTTGTTGATAACGGAGAAAAAAACTATTCTAAAATGTCGTATTGAAGCTAATAGCTAATCAACCGTAGCCATTTATGTGGGCACGTAACACCTGGAATCAAAGTGAAATTGAGTTATAAAAAATTAATTCAGTGTTAAAAGACTATATGTAAATTCTGTGCCTCGCTCAAAGTCACGCATGTGAAAAAAGTGAATATTCAGGAGCACCGATT
>BLFK01000812.1:2217848-2222848 GCA_014634185.1 Astreopora myriophthalma | reverse complement strand
GGTTACACAGTTACACATAAATCGCGCTTTTATCGTTTATAGTAAATACACTTGCGTAAACTCCGTCTGCTTCAGAGAGTACCAAAGATGTTTGCGCACCATTTTGAAAAAAAAAAAACTACATCTCTGAAGTATATATCGCTCAAACCTTACTCTGATTGAGTGGAACTGAGCTGCGAGTACGACAGGGATCTGTCACATGGTTTAGGGGCCGATCGACATTCTACGTGGGCGTAAAATTATTGGTATGAAGGGGCTGGGGCATTATCTTTAAATCACGATGCCTTCTAGTCCGTGATGGACCTATTGTTGTGAATAGAAAAAGAACTGAAGAATAGCTAGCTCTTTAAAATTAAAAAAAAAAACATTAGCAATTTAAAATTAAAAAAAAAAAACATTAGAGCTTTTATTTGACCAGCCGCTACAAAAGTGTCACTTAAATTAACAGGCTAAAGAATAAAAACATGCGCGCGCTACTGATCGTGGAAACGAAACACATGTTGCCACTCGTTCTATATAGCTAGCACTGAACTGCACTTTCCTGCGTATCTTTATCGACTGGAGTCACGGGCAACAAATAATTACAATTAACGTTCGTTACGCTACAATAGTTTCAAAGCAATCCGCACAGGTTAGCTAAAATAGACATCTAAGATTCAATGTCTTTACAGCGATACCCGAAAAACGGAGCATGAACATCGTGTCATCACTCTGGCCGTCATTTAGCACACTATTATTTCGCATCAGTAAAGTAATACCACAATAAAATGACCCACTGACAATCCATGACCAGTTCTTCGTGGCTTTTCCTATCATGATTATAACGTTCAATTAAATAGTATTAACATGTACAATTTCGAATGCCGATTAGTTAAGATTGATAGTGAAAATATTGATAATTGATTAGAACCGTAGAATCGAACGTCTGTAGTTTTTTGTTGAGTATATGTAGTTCACAGGGATAAAAAAACGTCTTTAAAATGAGGCGAATTGTGGCGCAAGAAACGAACCTATTTTCCACCAGCTATGGGTTAATTATGTGTTTATTTTGTGTGAAAACTTGAAACAGCGTTATCGAACTTTTGTATTCGATTTACAAAGTTACCCTGATTCAAAGCAAAAGTCTTAAATAATTAAGCCCTGAAAGAATCCACTTAGTCAGCTCGTTGCGTATTTCACTGAGGAAATGAAAATTTACGTTCATCATTACAATTAAAGTTTAAAATTCAAGAGAAATGAGGCTCAGTACACATTTCTGAAAGAGGAACTGCTTTGTGTTCCCAATAATACAAAAGAATACTCATACAGACGTACCTTGCGCATTCAGCTCCACAGCAGTCAAAATAAGTAAAGCTATTGGCAGCATACTGAGTCGGTGGTTGAGAGCTTCGTAGGGAATCCGACGGTAATTACCGTTTAACAAGCTGATTGCTAATGTTTGTAGGTACCTAAAGCTAAGAATGTAATTACTCAGTGTACTTCATAAATATTGTCTCCACCCATTAATCAGAATACGACGTGTCAGATTCATGTCTTTCAGAGAGCGATAGCACAGCTGGAGAAACGTAGAAGTTCAATTTTGGATTCTTACTTTGTAGACATAATTATCAACTTAAGTTGGTGGATGATATAGAGGATATTACATGGCCGCGCGGAGATACGACATTTCTCTTCGAGTGTTGAAAAATATTTCACGAGTGAGCGCAGCGAACGAGTGAAATATTTTTCAACACGAGAAGAGAAATGTCCTATCTCCGAGCGACCATGTAATATTCTGTTTATTATAAAAACACCAATGAAATACCAAACCATTTCACTTTAATATTTTAAATAGTCTTAAAGTAGAACGTGTCATAACTAAACACGAAAGAAGTACACGGCCTTAAAGCGTGGACGAAAATGGTATTTCATTGGTGTTTATATAATAAGACAAAGACATATAATAAGACAAAGTTTTGGATAACCACTGATACAACCTTGTCCCCAGGGTTTTCTCGGCTTTCAAAATGGCAGCTTTTCCGTTTTGAAAGCCGACAAGACCCTGGGGACGAGGTCTCCACTGATAGATAATTAAAGAGCTTGAGAACTAACCTCAAAATAAAGTCGCATTCAACGCATGCATTGTTAAGGATTTGAAAAATCTATTCTTTTCAATGTGCCTTTTTATTACCTTCCTTAATTTTCATTACACTATCGTGAAACGTACTTACATTTCTTCTAGTTTAAATCGTAAATGACAAGTAACGTTTTCAGTTTTCCTTAAAAGTAGCGATAACTAATATCTTTAAACTGTCACGATTGTTGAGATTGTCAGAATTATTACTCAAAATCGGCGAAATATCTTTGCGCGATTTTTTAATATCCCAATCGGTCATCATCATCAAGATCGTTGTCATAGTTATCGTCATAGTTTTCAGTGTTCCTCTAGTTATTATGCTCATAATGTTTACCATAGCATTTTAATCGTTGAAAACAGCGTTCGTTGCTCTTCCCGCCAATTTACGTCTACCTTTTTAAGATACCGTTCTTAATTTCAATGATTGTCTGAAAAATAACAAAAACTTGCTCTACGATTTAACAACTAAAGATAATCGTCAGTTCATTCCATTCTGAGTTCATTCACTGGTCACCGCTCAGTGAAACCATGCAAGCGCCTGTTCATAGACACAAACCCAAGAGTCAGTCTATCTCATACTATCCATATGGCGATAACTAGCATCATGACCAAGTAATTTCTCGTGTAGTAAGCGTACGCGAAAATCATCGCATTGTACAGAGCGGCCACCAACAATCCGGTTGTAGTGTGTGCCGGTTTTTTCGCTTCCCGGTCTCCCGCATCCACCATGCCGTCGTTAAATTGTTGTTTCTTAGCTTTCTTCTTCTTTCCACTAGCTGAGGACAGCTGTTCAAGCGATTCCACCATATTCATCTTGAACAGAAGATTTCTTGTGGTCGCAAACTTAAACTTTTCTGATAACAGATTTACGGGGAAGTTTTTCCTGGTACGAACCTTCAGCTAATTTTACAAGGTTTCGTTAATTCCTTTCACAGACGTGATTACTTTGATTTTTTATTTCAAAGTACATTTACCTTATAAAAAATTTAACTGCTGGGTGGTTTGCCTCCGCTTTAAGATAATTCAGACTGATAAACGTATTTTTTGCCCATGCAATGGCTACGTTCTTTGTCTCTTTGCATTTCAAAGATTAAACTTTAAATAATGTTTTTCAGACCTGGCGAAACAATTTCGAAAGATTTCCGGCACATCATGCTGCCGCCGGCCCTTGGGGCCTCAAGGAGGGAAGAAGGAGCCCATTTTGCGTGGAAACACGCGAGAGTGTTCAAAATTGTAATTTCCACTGCCGCTCACGTGTTTCACCCCCCTCCCCCCTCTACCCTCTATCCCGCCACGCCAAACTACGGGATCCACCCGAAGTCTATCCCTTTACCAGACCGCAACATTTCAGAATCCCAAACTTCTCGTTCTAACTTCGCCTCCTTCAAAGGCCGCAGGAGGCTACGCTGCACTGCCTAAAATTTTTCATTCTTAATTTTTTCTTTAAAAATCCATGTGTATATTATTGCATGCGCTATTTATGTCTAGCGTTCAATGTTCGGATGACCGGCTCTAATTAAAGTAGTCCTCAGCTGATATCATTAAAACAGGAAAACCAAAACAATTTGGTTCCTTTCAAGTAGCCAATCAAAAATCATAAAATCATCTCGATTGACCTTTGAATATTCATGTCAAGAACGTATCAGGCAGTGGTCTTTGGGATAACGTCAATTAAGTTGTTCCTGCTCATGCTCCCAACTACTGAACTGAGAAAATTGCTGTGAATTGTCTCAAGACTTGAGGTAAGCTCCTTAACTTCTGGGTTATATTCTGGCAAATCTGAATTACACTCAGTGATAAAATGTGGCCGAAAGATTTTGGAAATCGTTACCCTTATTGTGTTTATTTATCAATCCCTCCAATAAGAGATCTAGAATCAGAGCAGAAAAAATGTCTCGAATACTACATTGAAAACGAACTGCACTGAAGAGGGAAACAAATTCCCAGTTAAGCTTCCCAGTTTGAATGACCGCACCCTGCGTAGCACTTCATCCATTAGCTCCAAGGAAACACTTCATCAGATAACCACAAGGTCGTATTTAAGTTATTAAGGATTAAAGCAGCCATTTCAGTTTAATAGCCGTGCTTAGCGCCCCAATTACGTTGAAGCATTGCATATTTCTTACGTCCCAACAATTTAGAGTACGGCCTATTAGCAAGCGTATATTGATATTCTGTCTGGAATATTCGCTGTTAAATGCTGTTCGAGACTACTACGTGCGACAAAACAGCGTTGTTTGCGACGGTCTCATGACCGATATTTTTTTGAACAAATTTATTTTAGAGAAATTCAGACTTAGAATTACCGAAGTAAACAGAGTTTTCAGTTGTCACTGATGGGCTTGTCATGATCTTTTTGCGTCTTCATTATTTTATCAAAGATTCCTTCATTTCGAAGATAAAAACACAGAGAAGGTGAAAAACGTCAAAGCCCGAGACGACTTTGGACACAATGTGAGCCATGCGAGCCTGTCCGGCATAAAATATGAGACACATGCCATCGCTAAAACTGACCCTAATACTTCTTTTGGCTTGTTTTAGGCTTAGTTTAGACTTAATTTAGACTTACTGATTTACAACGGATTGCGGCCTTGGCTCGCACTTTGTCAAGACTGTACCGTGACGTTTGCGCTTCGTAATTTATATGATTTGTGACTGAGGGTATATCGGATTTTAAGGGGAGCATATCCTTGATATATCTTCACGGAAATCTTTGGAAATACCGCGAGATACAACGGAAATAATGCGATGAACCAACAGTCAAGGCCGCCAGCAATATTCAGGCCGGGTTCGGGGCTTTCCTGTCATCCTTCCGCGCTCAGACTTCGGTCGCCTGTATGCGTCTGCATTTGGACGGAGGCCGACAAGAAACAACTCGGGGCGG
>BLFK01000812.1:2202944-2217838 GCA_014634185.1 Astreopora myriophthalma | reverse complement strand
GGGGGGGGGGGGGGGGGCAGGAAGCTGAGTGGTCATGCCAAAATAAATTCTAAACGGCGTGGGCCGTGTTGTATAATCAAAGAAGGGCTATTGCTCGAAACGCCAGCTTAATGAAATCAGTATCTCTTAACTTACATTATAGATTCACTGGATGTTTGCACGCGTTTTATGATCAACTGATCCAGTTTGTGTTAGTTTTTTTAATTTTAGAAGAGTTGTGTGAGACATGCCGAATAAATTCCAAAAGGAGTGCCTTGATACCCATAACAAACTGCGGGCCGAGCATGATGCTCCACCACTGAAATGGTCATCAAAACTCGCCTCTGATTCGGAAAAATGGGCAAAGGAGTTGTTGAGGAACAATAAACTTCAGCATAGCTCTGGCGATTATGGAGAAAATCTGGCTTTTGCCTCAGGTAAAAATACCCATTCAGCACTCCTGAGAGCAAAGTTCATAAATTACTCGAGTTGTTGGGCTGCTGCGCCAGTTTCAAAATAGGAAAAAAAAATCATGCACACAAAGTGAAATAACGAAGGTCTTGTGTTTTAAGGGTATGAATTGACAGGTGCAGGTACAACCCAGATGTGGTATGACGAGATCAAGGATTACAGCTTCGACAACCCGGGGAGCTTTGGTGGCACGGGACATTTCACCCAAGTTGTATGGATAGCATCACAACAAATGGGCGTGGCAAAGGCCGGCCAAGGGAAAGGAACACAGTTCGTGGTGGCCAGATATAGCCCCGCTGGTAATCTCATGGGTCATTACCCGGAGAATGTAAAACCCAAGGGTACCAAAGCCAAGAGTGGAAAGTCTGGTACGTTGATTAACTTTATTTAGCTTTCGTTGAACCACTGTAGATATAGGATATAATCTTTTCGTTTTCAATGTTACGTTAGCTACGTGTAGCGGTAGAGGACGGTGTTGAGCGCAAAGCTTGGGCCATGCGAAAACAGTGTGGATCGTACGCGAAAGGGGAATCACCTAAAAGCCTTAAAGAGTTTCAAGGGAGGAAAATGATGAGTTTTATCCTGAGACCATTCCTCTTTAAGAGTCCTCTTTCAGAGGAAGACATTCCGTGCGCAAAACTTCCCATGTGTGCACCGGAAGAATGACGGGAAGTTTCTGTGTCGAGCAGCGAAGACAACGGAGACAAAAGCTTGGCTCACAGACCTGAATAACTAAAGAATCTTTAAACAAGTATCCTTAAAGAGATTTTGTATCTGGAATGTCATCCTAGGCTTGCTTATTTTCCTTTCATGACAATGTTGTCAAGCCATGCAATCCCGAGTGGCACGTTGCGTAGCTTATACATTTCCAGTCTTTCCAGTCTTTCCAAGTTTAGGTATGTTGCTCGTAAAGAGCGAGTTGAGTATTAACTTATCGCAGGCAAGTGTGAAGCGCGAAGCAAAGAAAAAAAGACAGACCAGGTCACAAAATACTACTAATATCAGCAAAATTTATTTCGAGCTAAAATAATAAATAAAGTATTTATCCGCTCCCCAACTGCAAAGAAATGATTTCGAACCCTCGTGCTTGAACCAACAGGTGGAAGAAAGGCTTGCATCATTCTATGAAACACGAACTGATTGCAAACAAGCTGTAAAGTGGGCAAAGAGGAAAGACGAAACGGCGACCTACTTCACGAAAAGTGATTTTAAATGGTGATGTAATTATCAATTCAGCTCTCACGAAAGGGTGCTTCTAACTTAAATAAACACTCCTGGGAAATACATTTCAGTATTGATGTTTGAATTATTCTGCATAAGGCCATTGAAAAGTGAAAAAGAAGGTACAAGAAAATTGTTTTGAAGGCATTGTACTGCTGTCGTTTAAGTCTTATCATTGCTAGTTGAACTAAACTGAGAACAAGACTTCCACAATTGGAATGATAAGAACTGACCCAGATACTTTTAGTGGTATTCGGTGTGTTATAAGGAGGTTCAAGGCTTTAAGTTTACTTTCCATTCATGAAATTTTTAACTACTACTCAATGAAAGCCTCCGAACTGCACTTTCTGTAACGCCGGTTATGTGTGAAGTTTGTTTTCAATTACACTTTCCATTCTCCACAATAGCGAAGAGAACAAGTTGGTGAACCCATAAGCTCGTAGCTGTAAAACAAAGCACAATTCCTGAGCCTGATATCGGTATTCCAGTTACAGCAATCGTCATTCCAATGAAAGCAAACGCGCCTTGATACGATGCCTTCATGCACTTCAGGATGGGTTCCGTTTAGCCAGCCTGGCGCATGCGTGTTGCAGCGGTATTTTGGAATGCAAGTTGTTGCCATGTGATCACCAGATTGGTTTCCAAAACGGTACCAGGCCTTCTGAGTGATCAAATCACGGTCACAAAGGATCGTGGGTGCCGTGAAATTACGGTGTCTATCAGCTTCAGATAACCACTTGTACCCTGTACAACCCTCCATTGACTCTGTAACATTGGAGATAAAGACAAATTTTCCCGGCAAAACAATCAATAAAGGCTAGGGAAACAGGTTCATACTTCGGCTCATAATCCAAAAATTCCGTTTATTTCCCCCTTCCCACACTTATACATAAATCGATCTTCCTGTTGACACAAATCAGAAATGACGTTCCGGTTATAAGCTCCCTCGTTTTCCTTGAACAATTAAAAGTAAAATACGAGTTACGAATTGTAATTCTTGCGTTCCGTTTTCCTGTGTCCTTCGTGTTTCTAGAGCTCTAAATATACCTTAAAATAATAGACACCAGTCATTGCTTACTTTCCATCTGTTAAATCAAAACGTATTATTCGAACGACCGATATATGAGACCCCTCGTTTATAAGCACACCAAAAAGTGCCTTTAGAAACTTTAATAGGCCCGGGACTTTAGAAGGTATTTTACGGTAATTTAATCAGAGGTGACCAGCCACGAAGCAGAAAATAGTTCAGCTTTAGTTCCACGACGCATTATCGCTTTTCCATGAGAGAGGTAGCTCCTTTTTTCGATTTTCAAGGTTAGGATTATAGTCAACACAGCTCGTATTGAAGAAAATGGCGCTAGTTTGTTAAGTATTCAATGAGTGCGGTAATGAAGCATAAGCTTTCCAATTTCTCTATAGGATGAAGAACGACAATCGCCTATTTCTCGCGTCCAGACCTATACTGCGCTTCCATAACGAAGGAGTTCTGCACTAAATTGAACAGTTCTTAGAATACCAGGTTGGTTTGGGATTAACCCGAATGAACTGATATGAGCTGTGGATACGTACCTAAGGCAGTGCAGTCTGTTTTCCCATCTCCAACAAAACCCTCCTTACAGACACACTTATACGAGCCCACTGTATTTTGACACACAGCGTCACTGTGGCAACTGTGAGTCGATTCACTTTGGCACTCATCTTCATCTAAAATTACCGGAACAGGTGGAAATCACTGAAAAGTCGGGAAAGCCCTTTAAAACTAGTGATTCCGGCTACAGAAAGCGACCCTTTTCTAAATTAGGGAGCCTTAGTAACAAGGACGGCAACGGGAACGACAACGCCTCAAAGTGACAGGTTTAATGGACAAAAACGATTGCCCTGTACGCTCTGCACGCGCGTTTTAAGATTTCGCACATTTCAATCCTTCCCGTACTCTGCAAAACGCCAACGTCAAATGACCAACTGAATCAGCGGCTTGGCAAAAACGTTAACACACGACGATGACTGTTTCATTCTCTTTCCAAACTTGAACAATGCTCATACCAGTTTCAGTCTTGTATTTTAGAAACACATTGTACGGACTACACGCCGTTATATACAGGTTCCACTGCTCGCGCGCACACACACACACACACACACACACACACACACATAAAAAACAAAAACAAAACAAAACAAAAAAACAGAAAAACAGACTTGAACTTTTCACTTACCGTCCAGTGTAGCGACATCACAATACATCAGAGCCACTTCCCCTGGAGCTACAGCTGAATACATCCAGTATTTACCAGTGGCCATATCGGGGCCTTCGCTGCTTTTAATTTCCTTGCAGGACCATGCAGGCAACTCGCGAATAGAACCGAGAGGAACTGGAGAAAAAGATAAAAGAACTCAACCTCTAAGAGAAGCACTCGCCCATTTATTGATATATTTTAGGCTTTTTGTGCGGTACACGTTCGCGGAATTCAAGATGTAGTGTCTCTTAGCGCCCAGAGCGTGAAGGCAAGTGTTGAGCAATGAACTGGTCTCCAACTGACAAAGTATTGCAATTGTTTTATATCAGCTAAGCATTTCAATTATTCCGTTACGGTTTTCATGTCCGTTCAGCACCCAAATTATCAAACCTATTTTATTTTTACAGCTATATAGAGCGGTTTTCAACTGAGTGCCGTAAAACCAGTACCAAAGTAATTGTACAGATCCAATTATCTTCTCCTGAGTAAAGGAAAACGCCCCCGGCTCCAGCCAATCAAAAACCGAACTGATTCATGACTTGGTTTTACAACCGGTTGTTTTTTGGTCCAATCATAAAGCAAACCAAAACAAGAACTGAAGCAATTACGTCATCACTTTCGACATTCAATTGAAAACCTCTCTAACAGAAAAAAAAATACCAGTGTTTCCTTACAAATAGTGCGGCAACGGAATCTTTCAGTGAGAAGCATTAGTGACTGATACCAGTATATCAGTAAAGAGAACTGTAAGGTGTTGGAAAAATAAACGAACTACAGGGCTCTGGATCCCCAAATTATCTCATTTCAGATGCAGCCGCCATGAACATATTTGCCACTCGAACGACTCCTATGCTCACTAAGCCGTTTTTCTTAGTTACTCACCTCTCCTTATCCAACGTTTGAAATAAAGACGGCCTTGGTTTTCCACAAAATCCCCCAGCTTGCCGGCTTCCTTTATGCGATTATTCAACTCACACTTCCCAGTGGACATTTCATAGTTAATACTTTGACACTTGACCTCTGCATTACACTGTATTATACAATCCAAGGGTTTTCCGGTTTCTATAGTTTTAAACGCGTGACCCTGGAGCATTTTGCCATACTCTGGCGATCCCGTTCCACAACGCTGATCACTTATCACGTTGACAATCACATGACAAGTGATGACGAAAGCGCTGGTGACTGACAGCCAGTGCTCGGCCATGGATGGGAACTTGTCTAGACAGGTGATATCAAGACTGAGTTTGACTAAAGGGCGCCGGCCGGACAGGAGGCACAGGCCAACGCAGAACACCAGAGCGGAATTTCTAAAACCCAAAGAAAAAATAGAGGGGAAAATTGGAAATTGTCACGGTTCTAAGAAGAAACATCCACAATTCAAAATTATCGTCACGAGATACAAAAAGAATACATTTCCTTCCTTTCGACTTCTGAAGAAACGCTAAAGATTTCACCTTTGCTACTTTCTAAATGCGAGACGATTCGACTATTCACCCCTTTACTTCTCACCCTGAAGCTTCATCCGCATAGAAAGTCTTGAGGATGACTAAGGACACCTGAAATGATCTCCTTATATGAGTAACCTTTTATCCTAAAAATCTAGCTTAAGTCGAGCTCTGAGGCATCTTAGAAAGAGAATAACAGAGGACATCAGAAAACCGAATAAATCAGTCAGCAAGTAACATGGACCCCCTCTTGAAAGTCGTTGACGATTTCTTTTTCATGCGATCTCTGTTGGTAGTTTTTCCTTTCTCTCGTGAAAATATATTTCCTATTGAGAATCACCTGGCAAAAGATGTTGCTTAATATTTGATAAATTCTCACTTAAAATAGAATTGCTCCTCAATTAACTGAACTAACAAATGCGAGTCGAAACTGGAGATCTGCAAGGAAAATCGTGAAAAATGAGCTATAAAATGACGCTATATTGAAAAAGGAAGAGTTAGTGTGTCAGTTCTTTTGGATTAGATAAATATATAATTTACAGCTCATCTGAGACAAATGCCGAGGTTAGGCGGCTTGCATAAGGAGCGTTTGGGGTACTAAGACTTCTTAAAAATTATTCTTTTATTCAAGCGGAAGCCGACTGGCGTAGGGGGACAAGAAACACATTTTGGGGGCTTTAAGTTAAATTCTAGTGATACCGCCGCCGAGAGAAAACCGCCGAGAAAGAAAAGGTGGAGATGCCCTTAGGTGCTCTGATGACCGCTTACCTGTGCTTTCCAAAAGTTCTCCGATTACAAACGATAACTTGCGTACGATGCTCGAAAGCAATGCATTCGGTTGTTGCAAGCTTGACGAAGTTACATTTCACGCGAAACCTCCGCACCTTTGGTTGTTGCAAGCAGGAGTCAGTTGGAACCTAAATGTTACCACTGACTTAACTACTTGTCGTACTTATTGCTTCACTCAAGTCATGTAATTACTGTTAAAAACCACAAGAACTGGTAATGTCTCACCCCCAACTGGTAATTTCTTTCATTACTCCCCGAAGCGCACGCAATAGCACTTGATATGTATAAGCACGGCTTAGTTGGTCCAGTGCAAATAATGAGGCAATTGCCAGGTGACATTCTGTTTTCTTTTGTATATGAAACTTCCCAGTTGCGCGTCAAAATTGCTAAAAAAGAAGTCAGAAGAAAGTATAGTATATGAAGAATTAGTTTTAGCTCTACAACTCCAGGACTGGATGGATGCCAAAAGGTACTCTAAAAGATGAGAAAATGGAATATTTTAACAAAAAGCTCATTACGCAAGACCACACACATTAATTCCATACTTACAGTTTTTTTTGTGTGTATATTTACCTGTTATCTCACCCTGTTTATACACCAGGGTATATAGCTCCGGACTGAAATGCCGTGATCATCGCAGTTAGTAGTGACCCAAAGAAGACCCATCAACTGGCTTTTAGTCGTTGCAGCTGCTTAAGCTGCTTCATTAACTGCGATGATCCCCTTTCCATTCATTACCAATCCTCGGTTCAACTATATCAAATTTCACATAATGGCCATATATATATATATATTTAAAATATAGATAGGACCCTGCGCGCGCTCTGATTGGTCGAAAATCCATGTTTTATCAGAGTATAAAACATAGAAAAAGCGTGTTTTATTGTTTTTCGCGCGTAAAGTCTATATCTTAAAGCAAATGAAGAAGCCTAAGCCGTGTATTACACTGTGATAAAGCACTCCGGACATTTGAGAACACTCGAGAAATGTAGAAAACACTCGCCTCCGGCTCGTGTTTTCTACATTTCCCCCGTGTTCTCATATGTCCGTCGTGTTTTATCACAGTGTAATACACGGCTTAGGCTTCTTTATTTGTTAAATATATCTACCTTTTACGGGATGTAACGCGAACTCGCAAGAGAATTATCAGCTGCCGTTTGGCCAACCTCGTCCCCACGGTCTCTCTTCTTCCCTTCCTCTCCCCCTCCAAGGAGGGGAAGAAGAGAGACCCTGGGGACGAGGTTGCTATTTGGCTTGATAGTTTCAGTTCATGGGTTCGAAGCCTGTTCAAGCCTGGATTTTCTATTTTTTTTTTCTGTTTTTTTGTTTTTGTTTTCAGGCTTCCTTGCATTAACTGCGATGGTCACATTTCAATTCATTACCAATCCTCAGTTGAAATATATGAAAATTCATATATTCTTCATTATAGAATATAGCTCTGCCGTCGAGCCGAGAAACTGGCGCGCCGCTATCTCAGCCCGTCCTCAAAGTCCAGTTTACCGACTAAGCTAAAATCTATTGAAAACTGAACAGAAAAAAAGACGGGAATAAGTAAATTGCAGGGATAAGTCAATTGCAAAAAATCGAAGAGATAGTCTATATGGCCTCCAATTCTGTTGTCCAGTCCGTGTCCTAGAACCTAGTATACTGTATCCCTGGGACCAGTCCAAAAACTGTTTGATAACAACGCTAATTACGTCTCTTTCATTTTCATCCATATCTACATGTAGTTATGCTTGCTTGTTTAAATGTTCAATAGAGCCGGTACATTGCATTGTAGGCAACGGAGTAGGGCAAAATGAATGGTTTTTAAAAATTTATTTTTTTATTTTTGAGGAAAATAAACGAAAACGAATTGTTTCGGGAAAAATACAGTAGTTCCCAAAAACCTGCCAAATTAATACAACTGATGAAAAATTCCTGTTCAGGACCTGTCAGAGCGGAAAACATTTCGACTCAGTGACCATTCATTTCGGTTGAATAACTTGTCAGGGTAATTGACATATTTACATAAAACTTGAATAACCCTCGGTGGTTTTATAACGCGATTGGACTGCTTGACCAATCCGCGCTTAGCTGTTTATTTGAACTGAATAGCCTTATATCATTTCTTACAAGAGTACCTGGTACGACTGAAATCCCGCTGTAGTGACAGTCCTCCGATTGTAAATTGTGCTTTTGAAAGTATACTGTCTTGAAATACTCGAAAGGAAACGAGAGGTAACACATCAAGACTGCAGAAGCAATTCATTTGCGAGGATATCTTTGAGGTGGGCGGTGTGACCGCGCATTTTAATTCTTTCAAATATTTGGCATAATATATTAAGCTACATATGGAGTACTTGAATAGAGGAATAATCTTTGTGTGTAAAGCCAATGTAAGGCATTATTTGAATGTTCTAGTGCCGAGAAATGACCAAAACACAAACAACTCTCTTATTACTGTGCTAAGTACTTCGCCGCGATCCATTTAGGTTCGTCCTAGAATTCGTGGTATACAACATTTTTAGCCAATTCATTATTCTAGAGAGGATTTTGCTGACATTTTGTTCATCTAGGAAGAATCAAATTGTAGCCTGTAGAATAGGTACAAATATTCAAAATTATCAAATGTTATTGGCAAACTTAATCACATTACTCATAAAAAATCGACGCTCTTCATGAGCGTTGTCCTCAGAACGCTGTCTAGGATGCCTGTGAGTCAATGCTGATCCACGATGATATCGTGTAGAGTATAATGCCCTTAACTTTGACCTTGTATTGGACATTTTCCCCTGAACAATAACGTTTCTTTCTGGGCGTAATTACCTTGGGGCACAATCTCATCACTTGCGCTCGGTCAGCTGACACACGCGCAAAGAGATGGGTGTCCAAAGAGTTAGCAAAACCGGAATTTCCAATCCATATCTGTTTTTTCTACAAAAGGATAAAATATTTTGTTTCAAAATAATATGATTTTCACCCTATGGTCACGCGCAGATATCAATGACAACCTCGTGACATCGGGTTATGCACTTCCCGTTTCAGAATGGCAGCCATGTCTGAATTGGTCGGCCAAATCATCTACCACAGCTTAAAATGTATTCAAATTTTAATAAATAAATAATCAGATCTATTATTACTGATGTTTTATATCTCCGTGTGCTGATGAGATTACTCAAAGCCCTCTCACTTGGCTCTCTGGTTAGGATAGCGAAAGCATGACGTGGAGTTGCGTTACATCGATGACGTAATGTTTTTCAGGAAGTCGACATAGCTTAGAAAACGATAAAATATACTCAGGGCAACCAGACTGGAACAATTTTTAGTGGACAAGTCTACTGCACTGATAGAGTTAATCATTCAGTCTCAATCTCTCGTATTTCAAACAAGGTAAGGCTGTGTTTTTTAAGTGAGTTCACACATATGTTTCAACACACCACGTGGATTCTCTTCGAAAGAATTTGAAGTCGATGTGAAACTCTCTCGTATAAACGGACATCAAGACTTCATTGAATATTTCTCAACCGCCGGAGTACGAATACCTAACGTATGTCTTCTTTAGGAATCTCCTAATAGCTACAAATACGATATTTTATGCTCAATTTGAATTCTTCGCTAACTCGGCCCTTAGAAACAATTCCTCTGGCACCCGGGGTACATGCCATTCTTCCTTTTTTTTTCATAAACAATGATAAAATGATACTCTGGAAAATATGCTAATCTAGATGAAGCTTAATTTAACGAAGAGCTTGTCATTTCCGCAGGCGGCAATTCTTTTGAACATGCATTTTACCGTAAGCGGCAAAATATCGTTCGTTTAATATGTCCGACGACACGCAAAACAATCATGCGCGAAGTGGAGGACCGAGCACAAAGACTCGAGCGTTACGCCTTGTCAATTCCATAGGGAGAACACCCCGTTTCCTGAACAGACTGATGAGGTAGAGAGGGTGGAGAGTAGCAGGCAGGCGTAGGTGTCAGCTAACTGCCTCGCGAGGCATTTTGCTAAGTTCTTTCCTCAAGTGTGCGGCGAGCTTTAGTAGGCACTTACACTAGACCAACTTTTCAACTCTCCGAGTGTATCTCATTTTATTCCATATTTTCCGAGTTTAGTTTATTATCCTCGCTCCAGAATTACCGTAGAATTCCGAAAGTAACGGCCCCCGTTACTTTCGGATT
Organism: Astreopora myriophthalma; assembly: GCA_014634185.1. Classification (NCBI taxonomy): domain Eukaryota; kingdom Metazoa; phylum Cnidaria; class Anthozoa; order Scleractinia; family Acroporidae; genus Astreopora; species Astreopora myriophthalma. The sequence continues at coordinate 2,207,538 of BLFK01000812.1, read as the reverse complement.
TTGCAGGCGAAAGGGGCCGCTTCTTTCGGGTAGCCGTTATTTTCGGATAGGTAAAAGGCGTTTGTAACTCAAAGTGGTCTCAGACAAAGAGGACTCGTTCCAGTTTATTATGTTACGTTAAATACGGCACTCCTTAAGATCGCTTTGTAAGCCGACGGAAAGTAATGCTTGAAATTAACATTAAATACAACATTCACAACAGTGTTTTGTTGCCGTTTTGGGGTAATTTTTCAAAATGCCTTTACTTTCGGGTAGCCGTTACCTTCGGGTGGGGGGGGGTGGGGGAGGGGGGTTACTTTCGGAATTCTACGGTATTGAAGTATTTTCCTCTGAATTTTTTTCTTAGCCGTGATGCCAAATCAGTTTCAAAAGGATTGTTTAAACGCGCATAATAATTATCGCGCTCAGCATGGCGCTCCGCCTTTGAAATGGTCATCAAAGCTTGCTTCAGATGCTGAGAAATGGGCAAAGGAGCTCGTGAAGCTGAATCGCCTTCAACACCATACTGGGGACGATGGAGAAAATCTGGCTTTCGCTTCAGGTATTTTCGTGAACGATCAATAGCAACAATAAGATCACAGCACCCTCCCTTCCGGTAACCTCAATTTAGGTGTAATGCAAAACCGCTTCCGGCAGGTTACGTGAAAATTCTAATACCCAACCACCTTGTTATGGTAACGCGTAATATGGCTTGTAGGTTGTTGTAATAAAACTTGAGAGAGGTTCTACGGCATTTTATTTTTATGGCTCTGAGCATGCAAATTGATTCCAACTGAAATTACATCAAACGTGGTCAAACGTTAGCCACTAAAAAACTACTCGACATTGGTCCGCGCCCTGCGCTGTTGATACCATCTCAGTTATTCACCCATTCCGAGCGAAAAAAAAGATCTATGAAAGGAGCTAGTCCCTGTCAAACTACTCGGTTCAATGACAGCGATTCTTTTACTTTCCTCCTATACAAGTAAGACAGAAGGGCCAAGTCACAGAAAATAAGTTCCAGCATGGTCTCCTGGTTCCAGTAAGTATGTGGAGAGTAACATGGCATTCAAATGTGTTTTTATCTTTCATTTCCCAGGTTACGAAATGTCCGGGCAGAGAGCCGTGGATATGTGGTACGAGGAGATCAAAGACTACAGTTTCAGAAACCCAAAGTTTTCTTCCGGCACAGGTCATTTCACGCAAGTGGTCTGGATAGACTCAGTGGAAATGGGAGTCGCCAAAGCCACTAATGCTAACGGAACACAGTTCGTAGTTGCGCGTTACAACCCACCGGGAAATGTATTGGGACATTTTCCCGAGAATGTCAAACCGAAGGGGTCCAAAATGTCCGAACGATTGAAGCAACCACGCGACACGAGATCGCGCGGAAAGGGCGCGACTGCCACGACTCCTCTTACTGGTGGAGCTGACGAAAAACCTCGTAAGTTTGTTCAGCCTCAAATCTGGGTTGCATTCCCCAGCGCTCTGCCAGGCAAGAATAAGGGGGTGAGCGAGTGAGAAAGAAGGGGTGAGATTAAGCGAATTTCAGCTCCTTTACTTGGACATGCCGGGATGCTTGAGAGTGGAACTATTTGAAGAACAGATGAACTGTTGAGTGTTTAATCATTTTGTCACCGAGGTACATTCAATCATAGTAGGTGCCCTTGTAGCCTACGAAAGCAGACGTAATACGTTGCGCTTGCTTGTGGTCCTTTTCTAGTATTGACCATCTATTTGCTGTTTATTGTTTTTATGTTTAACCAGAAAGCACCAGAGAATTCAACAACGAGATTCTTAAGACGCACAACGCAATTCGCTCTCGACACAGCGCCGCTGCACTGAAGTGGAGCTCCAAACTGGCATCGGAGGCTCAAAGCTGGGCGGAGGATTTGGCTAGCAGGAATTGTATTCAGCCTAGTAGCTCTAATGACTACGGAGAAAACATCGCTTATATGTCGGGTAAGAAAAACGAAAGACTTAAGATTCCGAAACCTGTTGAATTTTTAAGCTGTCTTGCTGGAGGGAACCAAGCCAGACGTGGTGATGCACTTTGTCCGATAGACCGCGCTGCAGGACTACTTGTAGTCAGGAAGTCTTGAGTATTAGGGACGCGGAAAACGCGACACCAAGCGAAGATAACAACGAACTATCTGCGAGCCTCTCGAGTTTGCTCTTTAGGCAATTCTGAGCTTCACCAATCTACATTTCAGAATGTTGTCGCTGCTTTTCATGCATGCGTCAGTTCAGAGACCCCCAAAGTAATCGATATCGTAGGGTATCCCACTATTCCAATTGCACCTTTTACGGGCTATCAACCGTCAGGACATCTCAGAAGGTAAATTGGGAAATTGAAAACTCGTGATAAAAGGCCGTCCCCTGTTTTTCAATGTTCTAGTTATAAGCACGTTTTTTTCCACAGGTGGTCAACTTACAGGGAAAAAAGTAACGGATATGTGGTATGAGGAACACGACAAATACAGACACGAAAAGCCTGGCTTCACCAAGAACACCGGTCATTTCACACAGATTGTGTGGCAGAGCTCCAAGGAAATGGGAGCTGGGAAAGCTGTTAGTTCCACCGGGGCACAATTTGTTGTTGCACGGTATCAACCCCCGGGGAACGTGCGAGGCCAGTTCCCTGAAAATGTGAAGCCTGCAACAAATGGCGGAGGTACGTTTACAGTACGCAAGAAACCTAAGTAAATCCTTCGAAAAAAAATGGTTTTCGTCGAGATTCTATTGGAGCGGCAGTGAGAATTACTTGTTGACTTGATTTAGCCATTGATTAAGCTTTTATTGTCATCTGTTTCTTTGCAGGTGGAAAAAGCTGTTGTGTTATATTGTGAGCACGAACGCGGAATAGGAGCATACGACACATGAAACTAGAGGACTGATCTTAGTTATCCGGTATTACTTACGATGGTCATAGCATTGCAGAAGGAGAACTGAGAAATGTCTTAAAAATCACGTCCGAGATGACAGTTTAAGTTCTTACTTACAAGACTGGAAATAATTTACGCATTGTTCTTATTGTTCGGTTGGTTAGGCCCGGTCTGTTTTTTATGTCCTTTTAGGAAGTAAGTAACTGCGGGTTCAAAGAGGCAAAATGTTGTTCAATAAAATAATCTTTTGGTTCCCCGGCGGTTTAGTTTTCAGTCGGTTTATTGAGAATATAGCCGTAAGCACTGAAATTGGTCGAGTTGTCTTAGAAGTGCCACGTTACTGTCATTTGGGCCGAAGCCAACAAACGTCGCCAACAAACCGTTTTGGTCGTCCAGTCCGGTCGGTTTCGGGACAGTTTAAGATTAAGCGTAAGGTGCTGGTGTGACCGATCTCAGAGTACGGCTGTGCTGTGTGGATTTCATACTTGGAGAGAACATTTACACCTTTGCATCCGCACAGAGGAGGGCGTCACGACTATCTTAAACACTCTATTTAATTCTGGGGCTCGTAGAAGAAGGGGGGGGGGGAAGGGCTTATTAGAACGTTTACGGTAACTGTACTGCAGAAGAGAAGGCATATACGGAGTGGCTGGTGGAATTGAGTTGAAATTCCTTAGAACTCAGGCATAAATATCCGAGCAGACCTGAGGCTCTTGCAGATGTATCAGATTGTGTTTGCGTATTGCGATATAAGAACTACTGAGGCTTATAACTTATGATACAGTCGACTTCGGATTACTCGAACCCTCGCTCACTCGAACCTCGCGATAACTCGAACCAGTTTCCCTGAATATATCCCTCATTAACTCGAACCCTCGTTAACTCGAACCTCCCGCTAACTCGAAGCAATTTTTATTTTCCTTCAGGTCATTTCCTATATAACTCGAACCTTGTTCCTCAAGACGTGATAAGTCAAAAGAAAGTCCAAAATCCTGAGTTTATTTTGAAGCAGCCTTGTATTCAGTCTTTTCTTAACTACACAAAACTAAAAATCTATCTCAGCTTTTGCTGTTCTGTAGCAGTAGCCCGACGTTGTTCTCCGTCTTGTCCCGATGCTTTGCTTTATCTTGTTTCACCTTTGCATTACGTTCTGGTTTATAGTTCAGAAATGTTTTCCCATTTTTTTCTAAACTTCTCAAAAAACAAAACGAGCAAAGTAACTTCATGTACGGGGTCAATCACATTCTGGTGCTTCTGAAGTGTTTTTGTTTTTGAGATAAAGAGGGAATTGTAGCACTCGAAATAGGCCCGTAGTACCCGGTTTTCCCCTTTAACAAGCAACATTTCCAAATTCCAATTCGATCTGGAACGCAATGGACACGTCTGAAAAAAGCTTGTCAGCCTTGATTTACAAATTAGTACAGTTGAACCTCTCTAATGCGAACACTAAAGGGACAGACGAAAGTGTCCGCATTAGAGAGGTGTCCGTATTATAGAGGTCACCAAGATTGCAACATTTTTAAGACTCCACTGACAGTTTTAAGTGTTCAGTAACGAAAAATAGGCCCAGTGTATCTAAACTGACTAATATACGGTATCAGACACATTGATTTGTACATCTCAGTTACAGTACATACTTTATACGAATCGGTTATTTGAAACTAAAGGAACTACGTACAACGCAATGCTTCACCTAAAAAGGTACTAATAAAAGTACAATTTTCAAAACT
>BLFK01000812.1:2167154-2177333 GCA_014634185.1 Astreopora myriophthalma | reverse complement strand
GGTTGCACAAGAGCCAGAAAATATGAAAATACAGGTAAAAAAAAATTTTTGCCTTCTTTTCATCGGATTGCCCCAATTTTTGGCATATAGCATGGAGATGTTCTGTAATTTTAGTACAGCTGGTTCGGTGGAAATTAGCCAAGATTTTGAGAAATGACCTAAAACTCACGCAAAAGTCAGTTAGGACGTTTTTGCCCAGAGCCCTTCAATTACTTTTGACCAGTTTCTACTTCTGGTAGTCTTGGAACTAAAGAGGTTGTCTTTGAGGGGAAGATTTCCAATCATAATGAACATGTAACCTACTGTAGATATGGTAGCCAATTTTCTACCTTGCATCCCAGGATAAAAGCATGGGTAGACCTTTGTAGCCTCAGTGGCCCAATGCATAATTTTCACATGGACTTTTATGGTAAGCAGTTTTACATAAAATACATCTTTGCTCGTGAGCCTTAGTTTATTAGGTCACGTAGTGGAATTAGGTGGAGGTAGGGATTTGGACAATGAAATGACTGAAGTTTTGTTTTCCAGAAGGTTGGGTTCCTGGTCTGCCATTTATCTATTCTTGTATATCTCTCCTTGGAGGACTCATGCTTTTGCGTAAGTCCTTATTGGTTTCATAATTTTTTATGCAAAAAATGAAGCCTAGCATTGTGTTTAGCCCAATTAACAGTTTATTCCTTAAGGGGCTCCTCCTTTAAAAGTAACAATCATTGTCTGTTGTTAGACAAAGTAAAATCCACTGAGTGGTTCTTGGAACAAAAAAAGAAATTGAAGGGGTGCCTGGAAAAAAGCCCTAATTGACTTGTGATAAATTGTTCGATTCTCCTTCGAAATTGTTTTTGTATTCACTTGTATAGGAAAACGAGAATTTGTCCTTAGATCAAAAGTCACTTAGAGCCTTATTCCACGCACCCCTTCAATTGTCAAAGTTACACTAAATATAACTCATTAATGCAACTGTCCTTATAGTTATATTGTGGCAAGTGTTGAAGGCTCTGTCATTCCTTTCTTCATCCACATGACCTCATTGTTAAGTTTGTACTCCAGTTGGATTTGCACGGATGTTCACTGTGTTGGGCCAGTATGTCGTCAAACCACAGGTACATGCATGTAACTGGTCAAAAACAGGGTTCGTACGGGTCATGGTAAACCTGGAAAGTCATGGAATTTAAGTATTTCCATTTCCAGGTCTGGAAAGTCATGGAATTTAATTGTCGGTCATGGAAAGTCATGGAAAATTATAGTTGTGTGTGGTAGGTAAATTATTGCAGATGTCGAGACAAGGACAAAATAAAATACAGGCGAGTTATGTCAGAATATACTCGAAAATAAGGACAATTTTGCCAATTTTCGAAAGTGACAGCTAAATGTACGGTCATGGAAAACTGGAAAAAGTCATGGAAAAGGTCATCGAAAGTCATGGAATTTGAAAACCTTTTAGGAGTACGAACCCTGAAAAATGGTGACAAGTCTCTACAAATGCTAATGGTTATTTGCAGTCTTGCAATTTGAAATTATTTTTATGAGAAACACATGGTCAATTGAGGTGGAACATGACATTTATGCTGCTTCTATGGATGAGATTTTTGTCAAAATAAACTGCTGTGTAAATGTAAAAAGTAAACTGCATGAACCTATATTTTTCATGATAGTACACTGTACATTTAAATCTTGAAGCTTCATGTGGGGCCGTGTGTATGTTGTGGTTTAAATTTATTTTTGGCTTGAATTTTTTTTAAACCAGTTCCTTTCTTATGTTGCATTTGTTCCACTAGATTATGGCAATGTATCTAAGATAATGGAAATGAAAAGTAAAACTGATTTTAAAAATATGTTTATTTGAACCAAGGAATAAATTTAAACCACAACACAGACAAAGAAACAATATTGATTCAAATAGACGCAACAACATTAAGAAACTAGTCTACTGGAAGAAGACAACCAGTTGGCTAAGTTTACAATACATGGCACTGAGATGAAATCAGGAGCACCCAAAACAAACCCAGCCGGTGGTCGCAATTGGATTTGAACCTGTAACATCTGCATGCAAGCCCCGCCACCCTAATTACCACTTAGCCACACCACCTCCTCGTGTTTTGGGAATATTAATGTAAATTCTGGTGATATGGCAGAGAAAAATTTGTGATCAGCTCGATTAGTCAACACAAACCCTTTATATAGCTCTTATTTTGGTAAGGTATCAATTTGACCTGTCAGGCATTTGACTTTGTTGCAGTTCCTTCGAGATCTCAATGATGAAATAAGTGCAATTAAATTAGAGGAGGAAAGCTTGAAAAGAAAAATGAATGGTAAGCCCCAAGATCGAGTATTGTAAGAGTTAAGGAATTAATATAATAATTGTTATCGATCTTGATTTCAGGCTACAGCAATGGAGTCTCCATGCGTCATGGCACTGACCGTACTCCAAGCAAATTAAAGGAACTGGAAGTGCAAAGGCTGGAGCTCGGTTTGTATTAATTTTTATTACATGACTCAGGCAGTCAGAGGGCCAATAACTAAAATCAACCAATCAAAATGCTCTATTGCCGGTCCAATATTCTCTAAGTATTGGACCGGGCATTGTCCCGAATGATCCCGCACTTGTGTGCCTTTGAACTTGAAAATAAGATGGCGGACGAGGATGAAATCTTTCGAAAATTTCGTCGTAAAACTCCAGAATGAACTTACGCGTTACGTTATTTTGTTTGTCTGATCCTTGTGGACGAGAATTTGCTTCTGCATGCTCCAGATCTTTTGCCTGTTGGTAATAATTCGTAAAGTTGCATGTTTGACCTTAAATCACAAGTTTCATTCACTATTGCTGTCTTACTTTTTTTTTCTTTTACTTTTCTTTGCTCTTTGTCTAGAGAGAAGTATAAGGGCATCATCCTTACAAAGGAATTGTGTATACCCCATTTTGTTGCTAGCTCTGTTGCTTTTAACAGTAAGTTACTGACATGTCATATGATTACAGGTACATGAAGTTTGAGTTGGTAATACCATCGTTTGCAGCTAGGAGTAAATATGTGACTTAAAAGCATGATCTAACTGGCTATTGTATCAAACGTGGCATGTTTGGCCATCAAACATCCAAAGTTTGACAGCCTGTTCAAAGAGACCTTTGCACAACTTTTATGAAAAGCAGAAGGAATTAATATAAAATGATTAATTACTGTAACAATTAAGTCAGGGTCAATTTGCTCAGAGAAGTCTTCGATATACTATTATTCAAATCTCACGGCCACTTTGTGAAACTTTCTTGCAGTCTTTCAATGTCAAATGTTTAGGTAAATGTTTTAGTCATTGGTCAAACTTGTTTGATGGTCAGACGTGTGATACCTAATTGAATTAGCCAATCAATTGTTTTTGTGTCACATTTTTACACTATAAGTTACAATCAATGGTATGCTACACTGGGAAGTGTTTTGACTGGTACAAGTACAATAATTATGGATCATTGAGGATAATGAGGTTGTCAGAAGAATGGGGGCGTGATGTCTAGGAGATTGGGGAAAGGGGGAGGGGGCAGTAATAAAAATGTGGAAAACACCTGGTAACCATATTTTACTTGATTTGCCTTGTGACACCTGCCTTATAGGAAATTAACATATTTGAAATTTAACGTGACTGCAATTAATGCAATTTTGAAGGGAAATTTGCTTCCCAATAAAGGAAATTAATGCAAATTAGAGGGGGTAAAATTTCAAAATGAGGAAAATTCACACATTACCCTGCATTCTGGATCCTCTTCTCTTATCTGCTTTGCCAGTGAAATGAGAGAGAAACCACTGTGAGCATTGCTTGCGAGTATGTTTCTTTCTTAAGGATTTACCTTTTTGTAGGAGTCTCACAGATTTGGGGGAGAAAATAATGGCAATTAAGGTTGCGGAAATTAACATTAACACAACTTCAATTCGCGTTAATGTCATGAAGTGTTAATTTCCTAATAAGGTATCTCGTGAATATTGGCCTGCAGTTTATTGTAGGAAAGATCTTCACAGAAAACTGTGACAAACGAAGTGACTCATAATGAGGTTTCTTCCCAGTGATTATAACCCTCTTGAATCTTCAGCTGAATTAATTACCACTTGGTGTCAGTCAATGAGATTTGATTTGTAAGGAATCAATGGTTAGTGATGTATTGTACTTACATGTATGTCATTATTAAATAAAAGCACAAAGGCAGTGATAGTAAATTTGAATGCATCAAGCAACAAGAATACAGCAAAATGAAATGGAGCAAAACAAATAAAACATAGCTAAACGGATCAACATTTCCTACTTTTGCTGGATCCCATCGACATAAACTGTGCACACTATTGTTGTTCCTCCAGACCAGCTCCATGGCCATGGTGGCGTTGAATGTCCTCAGTTTGTTGTTTGTTCATGGAGCCCTTCCAAAGAAGTCCACGGTTTGTTTGTTTTTTGTTTTTTTTTTCTGCTGATTCATTTTGGGTGATTTATTTTCTAAGGATTTCAGATTGGGAGAATATTTTTGCCTCTTTTCTTGTATGTTTTGCAGGTTCTTGTGTTGGGTAAAGTCTCCTCCTCGATGATGGGAACATTTGGTGCTCTTCTGGAAATAATCCTGATATTGTATCCTGAATAATAATAATAATAATAATAATAATAATAATAATCTGTATCACTTTCTCATTAACTTTGTAGCCTTGTAGCAGTCCTTTCCATTCCTTTAACACAATAAGAAAATTGAAGCTTTGGGTGACGAAAAGCTTTTTTTTTGGTTTGCTTTTTTTTCAATGCTTTTGGAAAGGAACCCGAATTGTATGCCAAACTATGATCTCACTTTAAATTACCTAATAGTTGTCAAATGTAGGATGTTGTTATGTGGTTCACTTAACCTTCTTTAGTTACCTGATGATTGCTTCCTTGGTAGGCCTGTACAGTGTTCCGTGCTTTGCACGCCTGCGCCCTGTGGTTCATGAAACTACCACCACAAAGGTAAGCCAGCAGGGTTTTTGTTTAGAATTGAAGAAGCAGGAGAGTAGTATAAAGTGACAGGAGATTCAAGGAAAAATTTACTTGGAGGGTGCTACAGCCCATTGAAATTTAGCTGGAGAATTGCACGGAGTAGGCAGAGAATTCTCCAGTCTCTGATGCCTAATGAACACCCTTAGCCAGTGTCGTTACATTTCTCACTCTACCAGCAGTCATACTAATTTGGTTTACAAAAAGAAAATAAATAATTTGCATGAAAATAGGGTTCAATTCCCCAAAGAATATTTTACTCTTCCATCATCTAGCTACAGTTTCTTTCTGTCTTCCTTCAACAATGTCACTGTGTTGTCAAAGTGAACACACCTTTATTATCTGATGAAGGGCAAAATTAATGTATGGTGATCAACCCAGTTACCAAATTTGTTTTCATTTTTGTTTGTTTGTTTTTTCATTCATCAGACACCTTACTGCAGGTCCCATAGAAAATGACTCCTTGATTTCCTAGCAACTATTCCATAATAATTAAGGGTTTTAAAAGTAAAAACCATTCATTTTGGTTGACATTGGCATGACAGCAGACATTCAATAGACATTACACTCATGTCAACTGTTACCATGAAATTATATTTTGTACTCTAACGTGGTGATGTTATTTCTAACTACAGGTGATAGCCAATTGTATCGTCCTGTTAATTCTTAGCTCTGCTTTACCCGTTCTTTCGAGGACACTCGGTAAGTTAACCATCGTGAATTCCCCCATCTCAAAATGAAGCCTACAATAGAATACTGCCGTGGACTTGTACTGAAACATTGCAACAAAGTTGAAAATACAGTTTGAGTTAATCTCACTCACGGGGATCAAGAATCAGGGTCAGGTAAAAATGCAAGTGGATCCATTGTTCTTTGATACCCACTTATGATTTGGGACCAGGTTAAATTTTCATGTTGTCAGCTGTCCTGTGAAGTCAAAAGCATCTATGGAGTGCTGCCTTTGCAATGACATCTGTAAATAGTTAGACTATCTAGTCTTCTCAGATAAGGACGATAACCCGTAGGTCCCATCTCACAACCCTTGTTTGTAATAACTTCTTGGGACGTTAAAGAACCCACTCTCTGTTCGTGAAGTGTAGGGGACATAGATCGTGGTGTTGTGGTCTGGCCTTTGTGAATGTAATTTCATCTGTCCTCCTTTCACATTCATGCATTGCGTGGGTTGGGTGGGTGGGTGAGGTCACGTATGGACTGATAGCAGCTGCCAGAGTGGCCTTTCCAGGCTGATCTCCGATCTCACCCCAGAGAAGGAATTGTATAAATGCATTACCATTAATTTAAACTGGCAACAAATAGACACGACAAAAGAGAGTCATAGTTATGCCGTTATGCATGCTTGATTTTGCTCCTGCTAATGAGAAGCTCTTGCTTTTTAGGAATAACCAAGTTTGACTTGATGGGGGAGTTTGCTCGGCTGGACTGGCTCGGGAATTTCCGTGTGGTGATTCTTTATAACTTGTTATTTGAAGTATTGACTGCTTTCTGTTTGGTGAATAAATTCACTGCATCCGTTAGAAAGGCCTTGTATGAACAGGTTCAAATTCTCACCATGCAGTTTCTTAGGAGATTCAAACCCAAGGATAAAGCCTCTGTGTGAACTGAGATGGTTGCGTGCTTAGGCGACCAATATGTTTGATACCTACTGAGAAGAACTGACAATGAAGAAAGAGATTGTTCCACAAGGCAGATTTAGTCTACATTCAGATCAGATTCACATCTGAGCAATGTCCGGCTCTGATGACAGAATTCTTGGAAACCCAGGGTATTACCGAATTATGTGGAGTTTCCCGAAGTTGTTTACGTTGCGGCCAGGTGAAGTCACGAAAACAGTTTAAGTGCATGGCCAATAATGTCCAGGTTACAGGAAATATGCAGTCAGGTCGAATTCTAATGCCAAAGAGTCTAGACAAGGGATCATTCAAGATGATGTTAAACATTAATTTTCTGACATGAAGTGAAACTTCCTTTGAGAGAACATTTGATACCAAGGAAGATATAGTTGACCACTTCACTCTGACACCGAAAACTTGATTCATGTTGTAACCATTCACTGTGGCTCAAACCTTCATGCTGTGGCAAATTGAAAACTGTATTGAAAACTGTCAAACAGCAGTTCTTTGTTACCACACCTTTTTTGGAATGCAGCAAGATGTGGTTATAACTTTTGAGATTGAGGATGTGAGCCTGGATTGGTTGTAGTAATGTTTATGGTGCTGTCCGAGCTTCGGATTCATTTGGGATAACTATGGGTAGCCTGTGAGCAGGCGCCTTCATGGGTCAAGCTTTTTGCTGAGCAATCCTACTTGCATGCTTAACTGTGGGTGCAGTTTAGCAATGTTTTTCCTTTAAATGCCATTCATATTTGATGCAATCCTACTGAGGGTGCATTCAATTGGCCTTATTCCAGAATAAGAATTCCTAGTTTTACTTCTAAAAGTCACCCCTGGGAGAATTTTGATGTTACCGGAATACAAAGGAGATTCGCAGCTTCATTTCCTGACAAAATCCTATAGAGAGATCATTTGTTTCTTCTCATTCGAGAACAGGGTCAATCAAATGCACCCTAACTGTCATTATGTTGGGTGCAGATTTAGAGTGGTAGTGTTAATGTACATATTCATTGACATTAGAAACAAAAATACATGTATCTATTTATAGTTATTTGATGATTTTCATGTGAGTATGCATAGTTTCTTGTCAACTTCAGTTTAAGTTCCATGTATAATAAAGTGTTGACAAAAACTAGAAATCTATATTTATACGTACATAATGAAGAGAAAGCCTAAAATCCTGAAAACATGCAGATAAGTTATAAACAGCCGCATAAAAGAAACTGTGATTTTCTGTAACAGGCTGAAATAGGTGAGCACCAAGGAATGAGCCTGAAGAAAACATTCTAAAAGAGATTCCTCACTATAATTTTTCTCTGGTATTGTAGTTAAGTGCATGGTATTTTTCAATTATTTGAGTTTCTCCAATACATTAATAAAACAATATACAAATGTACACACATACATAGATACAAGACACTTGTAATATATTACAGATTACACAGTCTAATAGATCTCGGAGAGGAGAAGGGCACATCAAGTATAACTAATAAATATTGCACAATTTGTGAACAGTATCTACTTAAAATCTGTTTTATTTGGTGAATAATTGACCCTGATAGGTCTAACAACACTTAAGTATAATGTAGCCTGTAGATGCGAATGTAAACTAGCTGTAAATTTCAACGTTTGTTTCGACACAAGGCACCCTGAGACAAACTCGCAATTCCAGTTACACAGATGGGCCTTCATAAAAGTCAACTTAACTGCCATACAAACCGTGAAAACCAATTAAAGTGAACTCGGAATTCAGGTAAAAACTCGGTGGCCCTCGTGGTGTTTACATTGAAGGCCACCTATGCGCATGCCCGAAACTAAAATGACTGCGCAGGGAACCCAGCAGTAACATAGCCATTTCCAAGTTCACTTCTAATCTGCCTCTCTTTCACAGAGAACCCAAGTTCGAAATTGTTGTGATGGTATTAGTTCTCCCTTACATGTTAATCATAAGAAAGATAAGAAAGACTAATTGCAGTTGGACTCACTTTGAAAATGGGGCTGAATTGAACTCTGAAATTTCCTATCTTGACCTTATTGTTTAATAATAATAATTATTATTGATGGATGTGGTTAAATCATATTACTGGTACATTTCATTTACTTTTTATAACACAAATGCAATGACATAATGTCCAAGCTGTGAATTTGACTTTTTTCCCAAGGCAACTACTCACAGACAAAAAGGCAATGTTATTATAATGGGAACATTCTTTTTTCGTGAGGCTGGTTATGTATAAATTGCTCTTTAGTCAAATTTCAGCCTTAAAGTTTGTAATTGACAGTTTCTGTTATGCAGGTGTTTACTGCATATTTTATAGTATAGTTAAGTCCAAGAATTTAAAAATTTTGTGTTAACTAGATAGCAAATTTAAAATTGTACTTTATTTTTGTAGGCTACCAGGCTAAAGTAGTGTAATTACAACAGTCTTCAGTCATGTTGAAATTGTAAAAAAGTTTGTGTTTGGCTGATTAGAAAGGCCTTGCTTAGCAACAACCCCTCCTCCCTCCCCACCAGGTACTCCCTACTTATCACTGAAGGATTACTCAGAAGACATTTCCCAGTGTTTCAATGGACACCTGTGTTACAATCACAGTATTAACACCTTCGATGTAGTTGAGATTTTTCCACATTTTTACCAATGAATCAGAAATAGAGTTTATTTTACATGGACTGTTTCTCTGTGTGTTTGTTTTAAAATCAAATAGTTTGAGGTGGCTGGCACCAGTTTCTTGTATTTTTCAGCACCTCCACTGTAAAAGATCAGTACCACCACTCTTTTGAAGTTGATGCCGCAATTATGGTATCAAACAAATTCGCAATCATGGGTAAACAAGTGAAGATAATTTTCTTGACATTACAAGTTACCATAGCCATGGTATAAGCTGTTAAAAACACCCTTAATTTTGAGCTCGGTGACCCCCATTTTTTATCAAATTGTAATCAGCATGTCAAGATTCAGCTTTTCACAAAGTTTAAAAAATTCATGGGAGTGGATTCAGAGCCACCTTACCTTTTCGAAAATTGTAAAGCTAAAATTAAGGGTGTTTTGAACAGGTTATACCATTGCTATGGTAACTCAAAATGTCAAGAAAACTATCTTAACTTTTTTTGTTATTGGAGAAAATCCTCCATGAACATTGAAACAATAGTTAATTTTAAAATTAGACATAATTCTTCAATCTCAATATCAATTTCTATTGTTTACATATTCATGGGTTAATTTGATACTAAAAGGGGGTTTTCCCAAGTAATTTTTGGTCTTTGCAAGATTGCAAGTACATGAGTAATCATCTTGTTATATGCCACAGCTTAACTTCTTGTCAAAGTGAAGAAAAGCTGCCATGAATATTGAAACAATGGTAAAAGGTTTTAATTTAGCATGAAGTAAGCTGGTCAGGGCTGTGCCATGTGAGGATCTATTTGTGCTCATATGGCACAAATCAATTTCTTTTGTGTTGATACTGTATTCATAAGTTATGTGAGTTACAAGGGGATGTTCCTCATGAATTTATGCAGAACGTGAATACCTAAATATTCTGTAATTTTTTTTTTTTTTTT
>BLFK01000812.1:2139538-2152977 GCA_014634185.1 Astreopora myriophthalma | reverse complement strand
TCTCCCGCCGCCAAAATCACCAAGCAAACTCATGAAAAAATTTCATCAAGAAAACTACATTACCTGGAGCAGCTACATCCGGGGCAGGTTCTGCGCAAAAAACAACAGCAAAAAGAGGTGATTACTACGGTTACTTGGTCACTCTTTATTTGTTGAAGTAGTATTTGTTCATTCTAACTTTCTAAGGCATACATATATCTCACTAACCAAGCGCGAGAGCCGTAATGGGAGAATATCGGCCCGAGGCTTGACAGAGATCTAAGGACCACAGCAACCTTGGTTAATAAGGACATTAAGATCTACGACGGCATTGTCCACGAAGACGTCATTTAAAATTGCTAGTTGACGTTTTTCAAAGTTTTTTTTTTGTGAGCATTCAAGTTCGTTCAACTTTTGCAAAATATCTGAAATATCCAGGAACTGAATTGGGAACAATGGTGTTCGAACTAAACTCGCTAACTAAATCAAAATTCGCCGTTCAATTGTGTGCTCGCGTTTTCCATAGATCTTGACAGGCCCGTAGGGAAGGGGGGTGCGACGGGTGCGCCCCCCCCCCCCAGGCTGCAGAGGTCCATTTTTTTGTTCACCAACGATTTTAAAGAAGTGATTTGATAAAATATGTATATAGTATAGTTCTGTTCTGATTCACTGTTTGTGTATTAAAAATGAAATAAATAAGCAAAATATATATATGTATTCCGTGTTTGATTAGCAGCCAGCGACAATTTAGTCAATAGATGACGAGAACTTTAATCAATTTCAATGTTTCTTTCTTTCAATGTTTCTGTTTGCTAAGAAGTACTCTAGGAGGCTTGAGCTTGGCACACTACTGATAGATCATGATGACCAGCATGCGTATTTGCTAAAAGTGATAAAATGAACAAATAAAATAAAAAGAACAATCAATCTTCCGTGAATCCTTTTAAAAAATGTCCACACCCTGACTCTCTCTGTATGTTCGTCAATCGCAAGTTTTCAAAATTCTTAGTCCCGAGATTTCGGTCCGCGGATCGCCGTGACGTCATGTGAAATTTTATACAAGCAGCTGACTGTTAAATTCGCATATTGTTTGATTCTTACTTATGATCTATTGGAGGAAAGACGAATAGATGACATCATTAACATTTCTTCTTTTCTTTTTTCCTTTGTCATATCAAACAAATAGATTCCACGTTGCCGCATTCCTCTTCGGTAGAAGACAAAATAAGCGTTAAGAACATCACTGACACAATCGCCTTTTTTCGTGTATCTGTTCACCACACACAAGATACAAGAAATACAGAAAAGCATATAAACGGAGAAAGTGGTGAGGAAGCCTTAATTGAAACCATCGGGCTTATAAAAATAAGTCTTCCTCGATGGTGCTGTAACATCAACTTAAATCAATAACCTTACGGATCGTTGCCCCTTTTTTTACTCTTACCACATTTTCACGTCATTTGTTATGTACTGTTACTGAACAGAGGCACGGCTACATGGAATCTACTTGTTAAAATGAATCACTGTACGGCTCGATCACTTGTTAGAAATTCTTTTCTTACCACAAGATGTCTTTCCATCACCGTGATAACCATCTTTACATTTGCACACAAATGAGCCGTCTTTGTTCTGGCAATTTGCATTCTCGAGACAGTTGTGTGTCTCCGGACTAGCACATTCATCAAAATCTAACCAAGCAACGAGTGAAAGACAACATTAGGCACAACTCTGTCATCGACTTCCTTGAAAAAATATTTCAGTTTTATTTTGTGTTCGCCAGGAGTTCGGCGAAAGAGGCCAATGTTTTAAACTTGAGTAGGTGCTTGAAGGGCAGTGGTGATTTTGATATTCAGACAAGAAACGTTCCCGTTAGACTGCTTGTTGCTGTGGAGATCATTCAGCCAAAGTTAATTTATCAACGAGGTAAATTCAAACCTGAAATTCTTGCTGCCTGTGGATCGTAAGTCAGATTTCCAATCTGTCCTGATTGAGGAAGTTCGTTTCTCAAGGCGTCCGGAGTAATGTCAGTGGCATTTTCAGCAAAATTGAGATCAACATCAGCAATGACACTTCCTCGTCTGAAAATTCAAAGATTAAGACTGCTTTAAAGAAAATATTCGATCGATTCGATTTATCTCGCTGAAAAATGGTAAAATATCTCACATTTTATTTTTAAAAGTACCGAAAAACATTGTGCGGTGGAAAACCAATCAGGGCGGCCATTTTGGCTTTTGTGACGTCATACAATTTTAGTTTTCAAACATTTAAAATGCTGTTGTAGCTTGTATTACCTGAATTTCCGCACTGTGCCTCGTAAGAATTCTCTGCTCAACTTCCCTCTGCTAAAGAATTGGTTGAGGTTTCTCTCAATTCCTCTGGCCAGAAAACCAAAATCCAGAGACGTTTTGTCAAGGAATGTCTCTTTCCATACCACAGGCCTCCCAGACCATAATCCCAGCGTTAAGCTGAGAGTGAATAGTCGCGTCCCTAAAATAATAAGGCACGTTTGGTTGTGTGAGAAATGATGTATAAGATTAATCTTAGATTAAGGGAAGGATTTGGGAAAATATTGAGTGCAAACTCGATCAGTTTTGTATATCAGACACCATTTGAAACTGCTTCCCAAGTAGCAGTTTCCTGGGTTGAAACATTTTCAAGAATTCGATACAGAGTGGAAAATTGGCGCATTGACAACACAAGAGAGTTAAAGATTGAACGAGAACCATCAACAACGAGTTAGAGCGAGAGGTAATCCAAAATCATTTATGAGGGAAATTACGTAAGGAGTATAGGGGGCTGGAGCTGGTCAGCCATATAATTCGGATAAATAGGTTCTGTGAACAGTTCAGCCACTGATGGCCATCAGGTGGTGTTTAATGAGAATTTCAGGCCCCAAACTACAGCAGGAGCTTGAATTTAATCAGTGAATCGTTGGAAACTTTTCCAGAAGTTGTCACGACCATTTTAAACGTTTCTTCAAAATTGTCTATGCTTCTGCTCAAACAGTCGCAGGAAAAGGCGTGTGTTAAGGCAAGTTATGTACTGGCTATGTCCTCACCTCGACATCGTCCCCTTGCGTAAATCAGCGGTTGAGGACATTGGCATTGGAATGAGCCAGGGATATTGATACATAATCTATCACTGCACACAATATCGGGCGAGCTTCCGTTGCACTCGTTAGTATCTAAAAAAAAACGGAGGGATGATGGAGGTTACTGGTCATAAAGTAGCTAGGTGTGAGTCACTCATGCTCATTACCAGTGCGTGCGAAAGTTTTGGGCGGGTTGTTTCGGGTGAGTTTTGAAAGTGTCCGTTTCGTAATATATAACCCTCAACCCGCCGTCGTTAGAGACAAAAGTTTCCTAATCTGGAACCATCTACAAATACATTCCTTTATTTGGGGATTTTGTCCCGTGTGAAGTCTTTGTCCTTTGCAGTCGAAACGTCCAATGAGCGGATGAGTAAAAGATCCATCACAGGAAAGAAAACCAAGTTCAAATTACTTTGGACCCTATAATGAAGCCTCAGCATAATTTCTTACCTGCACAAGAGGTGTTATCTGAATGAAGGGTGAACCCGTCGTCGCACGAACACTGGTATGATCCCACGTTATTTGTACAGATCTGGCTACAGTTGTTGAGAGCGGGGATGCTGCATTCATCTACATCTAGTAACAAGCCAACAAGCGAGGATATTTATAAGTGAAATATTACGCTGAGAATCGCGAGTAAGGAAGGAATAGTGACAATCTCTGCTCTAAGCTTTATTTCCAGGATCGCAAATAGCTGCCAAAACCTAATTGTGAGATGGGGTACGAGCAGTTTTCTTCTTGAGAATGATAATTTTTTTCATGAAAGTGACCGGCTAATTCGCAAAAAAATCCGAGTTCTTCTATCAGGAGTCGTACCTATGACCCGGCTTCCGATTACTAGTTTCCTTCAGTTTTTTTAGTCGGAGGGAGGAGACGCTGGGAGCAATGTACTCCAGCATTGCGTATGTTGAAAATGAGGCGGAGGATCAAAATTTTCCGAATTCCATTAACTAGTGTCGAACCCAGCTACGTTAAAAACGAAAAGAAAGGTCTATAACTTTACTGACCAATGCAGGTCTTTCCATCTTCGTCCAACTGATATCCTGGGTGACAGCCACAACTGTAGCTTCCTCCATTATTGAAACACTTCTGATTGCAGTCATTTTTTCCCGTCATACACTCATTTATGTCTGGCAATGGAGAGATGATACAAGCCGTTAAAGTTTGCATAAGTTCTTCTGACATCATCAAATAACCCTCCCATGGCCATGACGTCAGATAAGACGTCATTACGTGGTTTCCTGTGATAGAGACAAGTCTTTGAAGTACGAAGGACTTCGACTAAACTATGATGTGAAGATGAAGGTACCCTCAGTGCACAAGGAATAAATAAACGCTTCACGAATGTCAAACCATCGTTCCTCATGCCCATGGCTTTGAAAGTAAGAACGAATTGCTGACTGTGTTTTCGTTTGAATGTTTACATTCTACGTAAAACACGTAATGATATTTTTAACCCTGAAAATACCTGCGCACATTTTCCCGTCATTTGTGAGGTTGTAGCCTGGGTCACAGTAACACGTGATCAATCCAGTTCTGTTGACGCAAATTTGCGAGCATCCTCCATTGGTGCCATCACATGTGCTGCCCGATGCCACTGGAAAAGAAACAAAGCCAAAATGCAATGCATGACCAAATTAGTTTTACTACATACCCGCTTCGACATGCAGGAGCGTAGATTATACCTGTTCGCCAGTGCGCAAAGCATGCGTACATGGAAAGGCGTCAAAGGGGACGATTACATGAGCCGGGCTGGCCCTGTCAGCCGGGCTGGCCCTGTCAGCCGGGCTGGCCCGGTCAGCCGGGCTGGTCGGGTTTGCCGGGATGAGTTTCCGCCCGGTATTACATGAGGTTAGCCAGCCCGGCTTGGGTTAAATTTAGAATATGTCGTGTGAAAAAAGATAACAAGAAGAAGAAGAAGTGGAGAGACGTTTGTCTCGCTGAATTGTTATTAAAATTCACCATTCTACAATTTAAAGAAGCCTTAAGGCTTGCTATCTCATACATCTTTTATTTAAACGTAAAAAAATGACTATTCCGTGAGCCATTTTGCTCTAAAGTGGAGTTATGTGGTTAGAAATCCCCTGCCCGGCTAACCGGGCTGTCCCGGTGAACGCGATTACGTGGAAAAATCTCAACCCGGTTAGCCGAGATCCCGGCATCGTAATGTCGGGATCTCGGCTAAAAATCAAGTTTGCGATTACATGGAAAAACTACATGGAAAAATTACACGGAGATTTTTCCATGTAATCGCAAACTTGATTTTTAGTGTTTTTCTCAGACGTGGCGGGATCTCGGCTAAACCAGCCGACCCGCCTAACCGGGCCAGCCCGGCTCATGTAATCGGCCCCAAAGATTGAACAAGAACATGTTACTGTCAAACGTGCATTTTGCAAAACAAAAGACATTGTTTAGCACGAGTCGATTTCCGCAGAGAGGCTG
Source organism: Astreopora myriophthalma (assembly GCA_014634185.1). Lineage (NCBI taxonomy): Eukaryota > Metazoa > Cnidaria > Anthozoa > Scleractinia > Acroporidae > Astreopora > Astreopora myriophthalma. The sequence continues at coordinate 2,147,465 of BLFK01000812.1, read as the reverse complement.
TGCAATTTGGCTGACAACATGTTTGGTTGGTTGATTGGATGCAGCAGAGGATATTATAATTACCAGCATTGATAAAGTTAAAGTTATACTCTAAATCCGAGGGTAAATATAGCGATCATCATACTGATAACAAAGCAAACTACCCAGTTACCCTTGCAAGTGGTGTTGTCAGCGTTCAACTCCAGACCAACCGGACACCTGCATTCGTAGGAACCAATCACATTCTCGCATATTCTTTCGCAGTTGTGAACCGATGAACATTCATCTATATCTGGAGGGAGAAATCAAATTCTGATGACGACGTTACAGTGCGATTGACTGGCTGTGCGTTTGGATCATTGTAAGATTTGGGTATCATGTTTTAGCGATTTCAGCCGGGCTAGTATGAACATACGGGATAAAAAAGTAAGAGCAAGAGTAAAACAGGTTTAGATGACGCTGAAAGACAAGGAAAAAATTAAGACGGCTTACCTTCGCAAGTGGCCTGGTTGCCTGAGAGTTGAAATCCCTGTTCACATGAGCACGCAAATGACCCAGGGGTGTTCACACATGTTTGCGAACACAAAGCTTCTCCGTTTGTGCACTCGTTTTTATCTATAAGGAAGAATCACAACTTGGATGACATGAGCACCTCGACACTTCTTTTAAATAAGAATGAACAATTTTGTTTGACTTTGTGACCGCAATGAACAAGCCAAGCTAGCTAATAATAAAACGGCATATATGTCAAAGAGAGAAAAAAATGCAGGAATTGGCCCTGCAACTCAGTTCTACAATCAAGACTCTTTTTTTTAGAACAGGATTTCATGTTGTGCACGTACTCACCTGTGCAGTTCGAGTACGGGTCACCTTCGTACCCAGGATTGCACGAGCAATTGAATGAACCTGGTAGATTCATACATGAAGCGTTTTCTGTGCAATTATGCCTCAGGTTGCCAGCTTCCTGGCATTCATTAATATCTGGAAAAGGAAAACGAAGAAAAGAAAACGCATATTTCTTAATTACTTGGTTGCATGAAAATGTTCTATCGTTTAGCTCCCTGTCTCAAACTTATGTTTCATCTAAAGCAAACACTTTCATCCAACGTTTTGTGTTGCGAGGAAATGTTGGATCGTTTAGCTAGGGCTCAGTTAAGACAACAATGCCCAAGTATACGCTCCCACAGCGTCTTATTTCCTCCTGGATTCCAGCTTCTGTTCTTTCTAAGGTGTATCTCAAGGCTGAAAAGCGAATCACTTTGAAAATCAGTAGTTTATAAGTCTTCTCTCAGGTGTTACACACGTGGAACATGTTGGAGCATCAGGGCTTTTGTACATGCGCAGATGAATCCTTAAAAGAGAGGAAAAAATACAACCAGTAGTGGTACCTCTGGACATTTAAGCCTGAGCGTTGAACCATGACGAGTCTCCTCGAGATTTCGGCCCGAGGATCGCTTATACCAGCCCGACAGTTCTTCGCTGCTTTTGGATACACTTCCACGACAGCCCATTCGTCCCCAACAAGGCAGTGAGGGAGAGAAATGTCGGCCCCTAGACCACATGTGACAGATCCTTTTCGTACTCCCAGCTCAGTCCCGTTAATACTTTAGAGGGTCAGTACGCAGTTATTACAACAGCCCACGCGACTGGCTCAGAGAACAATAGAACCATTCAAACAAACAACAGAAACAATGAACTCTAACCCCAAAAACAATAGAGCTGCGTCCTAACCAGATCCAATGAAATTAGAGGTTGTAAACAGCTGCGTGGTATCTGACTCTAGACTGAGAATGGGGGCGATTTATATTCTAGCGATGTAGTCATTGTGTCTTCCATATGGCACGGACTAAAGAAGACTTAAAGAGTAGGCGGGAGCTGCAAACTTTGGGCGCGCGAATTTGCTTAAAGTGATAAAATGAACAAATGAATTGAAAGGAACAACTCAATCTCTCGTGAAACGTTTTAAAAGTTATCCTACAATTTTTCTTTATAACTTATAAGGATTATTTGTCAAAAAATGATTCGAAGACCGACTTGCACCGATTACAACCTGACTCCCTCTGTATGTCCGTCAATCACAAGTTTTCAAAATTCATAGTGCTTGTACTGATTGCGTTGTATGGTTTTTTGACTGTAAGAATTCATAGTCTTGGGGATAGCTGTAAGGCAAGGAAATTCGCTCCGTAATCTAGCATTGGAAAGCTTGCAACCAGTACCAAAACGCTAGAAAAGCAAATTTAATCACTGATATTTAAATTGTAAATTTTGCACTCTCGAAATGTGCCACCCTCACGGGAATGGATTGTCTTTTTATTTTTACCTTCACAGATTCTGCCCTCGTCTTGGGTGATAAAACCATGGCGGCATTCGCACCTGAAGCTGCCAAATGTGTTCACGCAAGTTTGATTGCAACGGCTAAGGCTTGCATTGGTACACTCGTCGTTTTCTGCAAGTCAAGGGAAGATTTCTAAGTAATGACCTGTTCAAAAAGTTACTTACCGAGTTGCAAGGAAAGAACTAAAATGTGGAGAAAGCAGCAAATGGATCGCGATTTTTTTAATTTGCAATACATCTCTCGATGAGACTCAAATCTTCGTAAGTTACAAAACGTTTGAGAAAAACTGTTTGAATTTATAACAATCCACTGAGAGAAGCATGCATAATTAACTATAATTACATGCAGAAATTAAGAACAAAGAAATAGGGCGTCAATAATAACAATGCTAAAAGCGTCAGTATTAAGTTGACGTGATTGACTTGTTCCCGATTTTATCGGGCTTCTCCCAATTGATGTGCATAGCCTCCTTGAGTTTGAGTTGAAATTTCTTGTAGGCAGAAGCTAGGATTTCATTTTGGCAAATGATATCTTAACGCTTTTGAGCGAAGATTTTTAAGCCGGATTCGAATGCTTCCTCGAACTTAGACTTTTGTGTCTCTTGTGGAAAGATGGTGCACGTGCACACTTACCAAAACAATCCTGTCCATTCCCTGTGAGACCCGAGGGACACGGCCCGCACTGGAACCCGTAAGGGTTTGTTTGCGGGAAACAGGTGACGTTGTCATAACATGGCTCATCAGCGCATGGGTTAAGTACTTCAGTCTCGCAGAATGTTCCTTCAAACTGGTCGCTGCAGTTACATTCAACGACACGAAAAGGCCCAGTACTTTCTCCAACAAACTGCGTAAAGTCGCACTCTCCGTTATTTTCGCACTTGCACATGTTGATAATCACTGTCAAGATAGATGAGGCGTTCTTTGAGTCTGTCGCGACAAACTCTATGGTGATGTTTGTCGCATTGATCGGCGTCCACTCGAAGTGGCCTGTTGCACTGACAAATTTTGCTCCGGGGGGGAGGATATCGATCTCCAGTGTAACATTGTCGTTGTCGGGGTCGGACGAAGTTATGTAAAATTCAGTTGTCTGGTTGAGTGTTACGTTCACTTCCGCCGGGCCACGAATCTCAGGAGGGTTGTTTGCTGTTAAAAGAAACAAAAAATATTTTATTGGCTTTTAGCTTTTTGTAATAAAACTGACTTTCTATCCTGTTTTTGTTGGCTTGTTTGTTTGATTTTCATTTAGGTAACACATGAAGGGGTGAACAAGGGGTGTCTTCCAAAGATACGATATGATTGAGTTTCCATCTGACTGAAAAGCTTCTACCTTTCGTGCTTTACCTCGTAATGTTGCTTGTCTAAGACCAAGTTATTTCTGTTGCTCACCTACCCTGCGAGCAGAGGATTCTCTTCTCTTATTCGCTTTGGTAGCGAAACGAGAGATAAACCACTGCGAGCAAGCGATCCGTTCAGTGTCGACCATGCGCGGTTGACGACACCCACCACGTCATTAGATCACTTCACATCGTAAACGTTATGCTCACGGTCAGCATCAGATAACACAGGGTTGAGGTATTTTTCTGCGCCCGCAATCATGACAATCCACACAAAACCCAATCTCGTACCCAGAGTCCTCAGGCTCTTTGGTCAGCGGGTTGTCGCCAGGAGAGACTCTGGGATAATGAAAAAAATTCGAATTTTTTTTATTGGCTGTTACTTAACAACTTCTAAAGAAACCGTCCCAGATTCTGTGGGAAAATGGCGTCCATTATCCCAGAGTCTCTTCGGGCGCCCACCCGCTGACCAAAGAGCCCGAGGACTCTGGGTACGAGAATGCACAAAACCGGTAACCCTAACCCTGAGCGCTGGTTACCAAATCTACCTCACCCAATGTTATTTAATGCTAACCTATGCTCACATGCGCCCTTGCGAAGAAAAAATACTGGTTTGTAAACTAGTTTTTCAGTTTTATTCTAATTTATCGTCCCTGAATCAGGACGGAACGGATCGCTTGCTCGCATTGTTTTTTTCTCTCGTTTTCGCTACCAAAGCGGATGAGAGAAAAGGTTCCACTGTTCGCAGGGTATTCACTGCTCACCTAATTCGTTGACGAGATTCTGATTTTCTTCCTCAAATCCCGCGCTTTCCTTTCCAAGATCCTCGTTTCCAGTGGTCAGGACGTCGTAAATGCACTCTCTGTTGTCTCCACATAAAGCAGTGATCTCTGGCGTCACAGCATACGGGTTAAAGAAATATGGAGTAAAGTCTTTCTCAAAGAACACATCCTGTATTGTGCAGTTGGAGAAAACGAACAGTCTCTCTTCATCAGGAACCCTCCCTAGACGTAGTTAAAAGACAAGGCAAAAATAAGACATAAAAGAACACATTGTTTTGTCGTGTGTATAATGGTAACCATGACGATGTTCAACCGGAACCGGTACTTAGCTAAGCGCCAAACTCGCAGTAGAGTTAGGCACGGTCCTTTTGTCAGAACTGGCCGGCCAGGCCGGTCAGTTTGCAAGGAAAATGCAACAATTTGAAGGAATAGTTGCATGATAATCCCTCACATTCTTTTGGAGGAGTATATACCATCCTTGAAGGCATAGCCCACCCAAATGCCCGGTCTGGCCGGTCGGTTCTGTCAAATGGAAAGCGCCCTTAATGTCACCTCATATCCAAACATATGCAACCTACATTTTTGTCCCAAAGCAAAGACCTCTTTTTCCGTGGCGTTAGCTGGTATGGCTGTCCCATTTGGATACTGCAGATCATCAGACTTATCACCATTGAATTTTCCCAAGAGTCCTTGCGTGTTGTTCATCATGTCTCCATTCGCATTGACGGTAATTTGCAAAAGTCTTATCCCAGGAGTCACCTCTATCGAAAAGCCTGACGGGAACGATACTAAAATTGTGTTGTTATTGACAGAACTTCTTTCAATCGACATATCCATGAAATCTCGCCCCTCATCGAAATAATCAATGGAGTGGTGCGAACATGATTTGTTCTGCAGTATGACAGTTATGCTAAGGTTTCCTGGCATAGAGTCGTCAAAGAATATCTGCGCTGTGTCACTGGTGTTCGTTTTGAGGACGAAGCCGGAGAAAACAGTGGCATTAGACAGTTCGCCCTCGTTTGATAGAGGTCGTTCCGTTCTTCCATGTAAGTGCAGCGAGTTGTCGAGCGTACGAATCAAAACGTAGTCTCCAAGGCCATTAAAGGTGTATTGTAGACCATCCAATGTGGAGATATGCGGGTCTCCAAAGAACCAGGCTTGGTGAATCGAGAAAGATAAAACAGAATTAACTTACAAGAATGAATTAAACACTGTGTATTTTTTCTGATAAGTTCAGCGAGTTCGAATGCCAGATATATGGTGTCTTCTTTTTCTGTCATTGCTAGCGAAATGTTCACTCACTTCGTGCTAATCGTCCTTAAAGAGATTTGGTATTATGAAACATAAACGTCAGTAGGCGCAGCATAACCGATGCACTGGGAAAATTTGCCTCCTCCCGTGTTTTTTAGCCGGCTAGCGCGCGTAGTGCCTACAGGTGATAAACCTCTTGAAAAATTCGCAAGAATAAACCCGCAAAAATCTCCCTAGCAAGAGTGCGCTTTTTCACACATCCTTACTCACCTCTGAAAAATCGCCTGAATGGTCGTCGACGGCGTGGCCTTTGGTTACATCCAAAAAGACAACTGAACACAGTGAGACAGCTGCAACGCGGAGGTCTCTCTGGAACAGTAGCTGCTGTGGACAGCGGTCGCTTTTCGTAGAACAAGGAACACAGACTTGACCCTGCACTGCAACAATAGTCGAAGGGTTCCTCGTCGCTTATTTTTCGGAGACTGTCGTATCTGTAGTGATATCTGTTTACAAGAAAAAGAATGGTAACCATGTTTTGAGGCTGAAATAATCACACCTTTAATGTCACGGAGCAGAAAATTCCTATGGTCGCATGATCCAAATTTGTTCCGGCTTTTAAGTGTGCAGGTCACTGAGGTTCTTAAAAGTTCGATTATCTATATTGTAATGGTGACTGAACATTGAGTGGCAATACCTTTTTAACCATTTTATACTGTTTACTGTTAAGGGCGATTTTCAATTGGGGCCACAGACGCAAACTATCAAATCAAGCAATTATACAAAATTAGAAAGCAAATCAATTTACGCAGCCGGTCAGTGCATGTATAAACTGAAAGATTCGGCTGTTCAAACCAATGGTATTCACCGTGGCTATTTTGATTTTATGGCAATGGTATTTGATGTAACAAACAAAAAATTAAGAGGGAATTTATCAGTTTATAATTTTGAAATAAGGCTCTGACTTGTGAGGGGTCGACGATAGGCCCCAGTGCGAATCCCGAAATTCACTACCCTTTTTAGCAGCATGGCGCCTTTTGCAGACGGCTCCTTCCGACTTCCATCAATTTACCGCCCAAAACGGTCACCCAGATGTCTGATCGGCAGGGGCACGCCTCATTTCAGTCTCCATCCCGAAACCCGAATCTCGCCCCCTCACCTATAAGCTCGTCCACCCTCAGGTGAGTCGGAAACAAACGCATCTCTTTTCCTTCCTCTTTTCTTTGAATAACAACATTGCTGGCTTGCGTCAAACTTGCGGGTAGGGAATTTTAGTTCGTAGCATTCAACGTCCTTGTGCCGCGATCTTCTTTTCTTGTATCGATTGTCACGTCTTATGTGTCTTCTTGTACTAGGACAATCAGTCAGTTCTTCTAACCAGGAATCTGGATCGGGTTCGTTATTATACCAATCCATGCACTTTTGTTCGTTGGTTAACACTAAAGGTGCGCTTGGTGCGTTAAGAGATTTGCAGAAGAACCCGCTTCGTGTTACTCCATTAACAAGAAATTCCTTTGAATCGATGCCAAAAATGTTCTCACTGAACGAGTCGTCTTCTTGGTAGCTGTACTCGCCGTTCTTTGTCGCATAACCTACAGCACATTTTCGTCCTAATCGCCTAGTCCATTGCATTCCACCATCTTCATAACTGTAAACCGCATAAGATGACGTTCCGTTTGTGGCAAGGACAAGTTGATATGTGCTTTGCTGAAAAAAACGACAACAACAACAACAACATAACAACGAGACTAAAAAGATCAGTACGCTGTTGTGAATCGTATCCGTTCCAACAAGCAAATGACAAATTAACATAACTTTCCCTTATGATATAATAACCAAGGTCAAGCATAGATTGTGATTTTTTTGTCCCACTAACTGGAAATTCGGATATTCACAGTAGTCGATCGAAGTGAACAACCGACGAACAACCTTCGCGATGGTTTACAGCGAAATGCTCGGCATTTTCCCCGGCATGTTCATTTCCTGTACCATAAACTGTACCATAAACTCAGTGCAAATAAACATGAATCCGCTAAAAAGAACAAGGCAGTGAACTGCCTCAAAGTAACATAGAGTCTTTTGGTATTTTACAATATAATCAAGTGCTGTTATAACAAGCACTGTGATTGGCCTATTGGCGTGCGTTATTTAAGCAATAGAGGACTTTTTCCGTATTTACATAGCCTCATGTAAACCCGAGGAGGGGTTGGGAGAATTCGAGACTGTTATGCAAACCCGAGACGCAGTCGA
>BLFK01000812.1:2113273-2137028 GCA_014634185.1 Astreopora myriophthalma | reverse complement strand
CCCCCCCCCCCCCCCCCACCCTTGAAAAGGACAATTTAGTGCCAAAGTAACAAATCGTCCTCTCCCATTGATTCCGTAAATAAAATCAAAAGTAGACATTTATCAGGTTCTCGTACTTACATAAATCTTTTTGTGAAGTTTGCCGAAATAGGGAAAGCCGCTGGGTATAGACACCTTCACGTATTTACGCGTCTTGATGCGGATAATCCAAAGCAAGTTGAAAGGCACAAATCTTTTGACTAGGAAAACCAAAAAACAACTATCTTACATACATGCTGTAAGAGACGTTTTGCAAAGTTATCTGATCACTGAGCTTAGGCAAGGACGGCAACAACGCCAACCAAAACCTCGCTTAAAAACACAAATTGAGCTATCATTAGTGTTCAGAGGTCATCACCTAGGCGTGTTTTCCTTTTGTCAGAACTGGCCAACCAGACCGGGCAGTTTGCAAAGAAAATGAAACAATTTGAAGGAACAGTTCAATGATTTCCCCTCACATTCTCTTGGAAGAATATATATCATCTTTGACTAATTAAGTGTGTTAATTTGGAGGCGTTGTAGAGTTTCCACTCCAAATGCACAGCATATAGTTAATAGTTCTGTCAAATGGAAAGTGCCCTAAGGTTCTAAGTACCACGGCATTTTCCGCGTGAAAACTTGTAGCCTGGCAAACAGCGACATTCAAAGCCACCAATAGTGTTTACACACACGGAGTTTTCCGGGCAATTTGCTCCACGGGCGCATTCATCAACATCTAGCAGCAATAAGAAGATCAGTCAGTTAGATATAGCATATGTACCCTAGATGATAACGACGGTGATGAAAATGGTGATGGCAGGAGAAGGAGAACTATGAGGATGAAAAAGAATAAGGTGAGGGTATGATGATGATAACAATAATAATAACAATAATAATAATAATAATAATAATAGTTGAGGATGACCTGGTAAAATTGATGTGGCACGCCTCAATCATTACTGACAAGCGTATGCAACACAATTAACAGGCCAGATGTTATTCTCATTCTTATTTTGAAAGATAGGCACCAGTGGGTTATGATTGATGTAGCTGTACCAGACGACAGAAACATTGTGTATTGTGACAACAGAGAACTGGAAGGTTGAGCGGTATCAGGGTTTAGCGTTAGAAGTACGTAGGATATACCATGCCGAAATAACAGTGGTGCCCCTGGTTACTGGAGCTCTTCGCACAGTCACTAAAGACTTTGTGAAATGGCAGAAATACTTGGGTATCCAACACATTATTGGAAGCACCCAATGATAAAAATAATATTAATGATGATGATGATAATGATAATGATAATAATAACAATGACTGATTTCAAAATGAAAATTTTACCAGTACAGTTGAACAGAACTCTTGGAGACACGCTGTTGTTGTAGTAAGGCTCGAATCCACTTCTGCATCTACAATCAAAGCTTCCTGGGTAGTTCACACAAACGGCTTTTTCATCTATATCTGAACACTTGTTGGAATTGCATTCGTTTATATCTGAACAGAATAAATCGCCATAGTTACGAAACGAACTGCTAGGCATTATGTTTAATGTGATTAGCATCTACACAATGGAAGTCAATTATAACATAGCAAGCAAAATTCAGTAGGCATGAGCTTGCATCACAATCTTGGTGAGCACACTGATGACTTAAACATACTCGACCTGGTTTCTTTCTTGACAGAAAATCCACTGTCGATTTCCCTCGCATAAAACAAATGTTTCACGCATTTAGTTGAGCGTACATCAAGTTATGACACACTAAGGAGTTTAGAGTGCTCTCAGTGACTAAGGCCGGCTGCCCTGGATACGTCTTTAGCAACTCTTACACTTCTTTTTTTCTGCTCTCCATACTTCCCAAGTGAATCCTAACTCGATAGATGCCGAAGAAATGTCGCAACACCATGTGACCACGTACCTGTATACAATTCCCTGTCAGTCTTCCTCTTCGACAGCAAGGGGAAAAACATTCAGCTATTGGCATGTTTGCAAATTCCGGTCGGGGTGAAATAATTGTTATATCAACTTGTACTGACGTCAAACTTACCAAAACAGTGCCGAAAAAAGAAACTGTAGAAAAACCCTGCGGGGCAGGAACACACATATGAACCCACTGTGTTTATGCATTGAAGACCTCCCGAGAAACAAAAATTGTCAAAAATGTTGTCACATTCATCGATATCTGAAGAGAAAAAGCAAAATACCAAACTTAAAGATATATATTGAGAAATCGCTTCATGCGGCTCTATCTGTTTTCCAGCATTGGCGCATTATTGTATTTTTTTTTTAAATTAAATTTTCTTCCTGAATCATTACATAGACTCAGTTCAAATATACGAAATTTCATACATTCTCCATCAAGAGGCTTAAGGTTGCCTTAACGTGGGTTGATTTCTGGTACTGACTGATTGGGAAGCCGGGAAGTTGCGAAACGACGACGAAAATAGCCAAGAGACCAACATCAAAAACCTCACCCAAGACCCCCGGTCCAAGTAATTCACTCACCGTCGCAAGTGCTGTTTGTCGGGTTGTGACGGAATCCTGAGCGGCAGACGCACTTATATGAACCGGGTGTGTTGACGCAATTTGAACCCATCGGACATACGGCACTGCCATCAGTGCACTCGTTGATATCTGAAATAATAACATTTGGTGTAATAGACAATAACCATGGGCATCTCATCTTGAAATAATCTCTGCAATTCATTGGCTGATTTTAATCTATCCGCATCGCTTAGAAGTGGCGATTTTGTTGCTGTAATGCAAATTTTGATCTGTATTCCACTGACTGAAGTTAAGGTTTTCAGTTGAGTACAATAATCCTAACCCTCACCCTATAGTTGCAAGTACAACAAGTACTACAAGTTGTAGGTAGTTGACGTTTCATGACGATTATAAAAATTTAGCATACATCTCATCACATAAGTGCGCCTTCGCCTGTTTCCCTTTCGTAAACGTCAACCATCCGTTCCATCAGGGTTAAGGATTAGGGTTAGGTTTGCTGTTTATGTTTACATGGGGAGTAGGGTCATGGACACACTTTGTGACGTTTATCTCCAGCATTTCTGGTCACAAGTGATGTTAAATTGAGGAGAAGGGTGAGGGGATAGTTCGTGATGTTTATCAAAACGAGTGTGCATCTCATCATTTGCACATATCGGAAGGCTAGACTTGAGCCAAACTGAGAACCATACAGACTATGGCAGTCATAATCTACACAGCCCACCCAGGATATTCCTCAGGAAGTCGACAATCCGTGTCGATAAAAAGGTTGTACTTCGTTATCGTGGTAGTTGCAATAATAATATAGAATGTTATCGTTTGTCTAACGATGTAGCCACTCGAGGTGTAGATCTCGACGTTTCCCGTGCTTACAACTGGTCTTCATCAGACGATGAGGTCGACTATTTGTATCAAGATGGTCGGCTGTAATTCGCGCATTTCGATAAGAAATTGTTTGACTTTATCGCCATATAAAAACTATAGCAGTAAAAAGTCGAAACGTGCGACCTTCATTTCAAGTGACTACATCGTGAAACAAACGATAATACTCTATATTATTATCGACAATCTGGGTCAATTTACCGTCACAATATCTCCCAGAAAATCCTTGCGGGGGACAGAGGCACTTGTAAGTTCCCGGGAGATCAATACACTGTGACAGGGAGTGACATTTGTCCGTTCCATGAAAACACTCGTCCACGTCTATTGAAATAAGCAAAATAAGAATCATTAGTTCAATACTCTCGTCATGGTAAATCAAAAATAAAAATATATACTCAATTGACTGCTCCCTTTGAGGGGCTTTTCAGGGCCATTGAAACAAATTATGCAATTGAACACAACAGAATTAAGAATCCCAACTGCTGGAAGACAGACCAGTTCATTATTGACAAGCGCAGCCGAGGAGTTGAACCAGGGACTGTGGTAACAACGGGACTGGAATCCAGGACCTCCGATTCTCAAGTCCTCAGTGCGCCCTGCCCACTCGGCCACGCTCCATCACCTGTTATCATTGCCGACAATGGGTTTACTACTTATCTCCACATAATACAACGGTTTTTACATTTCCTTTCCCCCTCACTCAATTAACAGATGGAGAAAATGAAGAGATTGACGTTAACAAGTTCGAGGCCATACTGTAACGGCATGACGTTCCATATGTCCCGAAAACTTGTGGAAACCCAAAAAGGAGCTTCGTACACTTGATTTCAAAACAATAACTCACCTGTCTCTACAAGGAAGATGATTCTGTTGATAATCCACACAATGGAATACCGGAAAATGCTGAAGGGATAATTGGGAATGTCTTCGTGTATTTGGAACAAACGCTCTAAATAGCTGAAATCATACTTCTGAAGGATCTTCAAGCGTTCGGGCGAGTACGTGTAATTCAAAACTTTAAAGCCAAACAAATCATGAACACTCAGCCGCATAACACGGATTATTAATTGTTCAATTGTTAGTTTGCGCACGAAGGTGACGGAGAAACCATGGGTTTGAACCGCAAACGCCAGGGATTTCCTGATAACCACACTTGTGGTCAACACAGTTTGTCTAACGGTTTTGAGATGCCCGTCTATCTCACACAAGCTCAGATTAAACACCGGCGCGTTAATGTTCAGTGAACTGACCAGGAGGCTTTGTCTTACACCCAGCATCTGGCTCATGATTTCAAATGTGCGAACGATGACCAGCTTGCGGATGACAACATGAAATTCCGTTACCGTTAGGTTATAGGAAAGGTCTGCCTCAGTCATGTTCACTTTCGATGCGACCTCAGCTAGGCTAAGATTAAGGTTGCTAGTATAACGTATCAAAGTCAATCTGGCACTAAGCAGTTCGATCTTAAACGGGCTCAGGGAGTGAATCTCAACAAGTGTCAAATTGAATGTTTCACTTAGTTGCGTAAAAGTGACATTGTAAGCTCCGAGAATGTCCCTAATTGCACCTCCAATTTCTTTCCTTGTGTCTAAGTCGATTTTTATGATATTTACTCTTATGTCGACGATGAAAGTCACCAATTCTGGATAAACTCTGTACTCTTGAAGTTCCACAACGGTCCTGTTGGTAAGTTCTGATATCTCTCGCAAACTGATGTTCAAAAGTCGCAGATCCTGGTGCGTGAATCCCAAAATGTAAGCGGTTAGATATCTCACGTGTTTGGGAATCTTCGCTGATACTATTTCCAACACTGACGTCATATTCTTGTCCGAAACAAAGAGGCGCAGTTCAATCCAGCTGACATTAAGTGAATCCCGAACCTTTCTCACCGTCATCTGCAAGCCGCTGAAAAATTCCGCGGCAAGGAATGAAACCTTGGCGAAGCGAAGAAGTGTGTAATTGTTAAGCTCGTCCCGGTTTTCGACCGCAAGGACTGGCGCCACTTCATGTGTTGGTTGGTTGAGAAAATCAAATGCCGACGAAGGGACTCTCAAAATTGCAGCGACGTTTTTAAAGTCAGGCAGATTGAACGGCTTCAGCAATATTTTCGCAATGGACTCATTCCCGACACTAAGATTATTTGACAAGGCCAATTCATGTAACGTTTCGTTCCCTACTAGATTAAAGATCGGGAGGATGACTGACAAGTCGATCAAATGATCAAGAATAGCTTCAACCTTTGCGACGAACACACCGCTTAAAACCTCATCAAAAGTGACTTGGTTAAAGTGTGATGTATTCAGCAGGAATATGGAAACCTCGGGCAGGGTGAAATCCAAGTAGTCCATACAAGGTGTGGGTACGCCTAATCGAGCGGCCGTCTCGCCTCTTGAGCTGCTGTTCAAGGCTGCTTCAAGGATATCAGAAATAAATAGCAGGCTCTTGCCATTTGGGGCTTGTACTTCTTGCGAAGCGACTGTTACATTACCAAGTGAGCTCAAATTGTAAAGACTATTACACACTGTGCTACCGATGTTGAAAGCTGCGGCACTTGGCACGTTGATCAGCAAAAGACAGCAGATAGTGACCAAGGCACCAGACTGCTGGGCTCTCACCATGGCTCCGCGGTTAACAACTGAAAATTCACGGTTTGATTTGATTTGTTAGAAGCAATGAAAATAGGAAGCATGAAATAACACTTTGAGAATATCAAAACGTAAGAGCCTTTGTCAAGCTATTTGAGCACAGGGCGTTTAAAATCTGAATGGATGGTTTTGCAACACTGAGCAAACATGTACCTTAAATCGGACAAATGACCACGAGCCTCATTCCGGTCATTTTTTTCTGTTATGGTCATTTTCATTTCTAAAACATGATCATGTGTCATTTAACAAAGGATAACATATAGTGGCGGAATCGAGAGCATACATCATTCCTCGGATCAAACTTGAGTCAATGATGCATGACTCATGTCTATAGTAGAGGGTTATCGCCGTAAATCGTAATTTCTAAACCGACTCCGCAGCTTCTCCAAAAAAAGCATGTGCAGCAGGGGTAACTTTCTGCGCATGCAAGCCATGTCAGTTAAAAAGTTCAACAAATTTCAGCTCATTAATGTGATTAATTTGTGGAACTCCTTTTCCATGATACCGCCTTAAAAATAAGCGTCTGGACACTGAAATCTTTAACAATTCTACCAGTTTGCCAGCCTGCTCCAACAGGCGACACCTCTTGCAATATGCCAAACAAATTTTGTCCGTAGTTCTGGAAATTTAAAAGAAAATGAACAATACCAAGCCGTAAATGATTCGGCTCTGATCAGGTCGCGTCATAACAGTTCTCGGATCATTCTAATTAGCGAAAGAACGTGCGAGAAAATTGTTACGTGTTCAAAATACAATTCTTTCCTTTCCTTGACTTTACTCGTACCCAACAGCGACTTGAAAATCAGGCGACTAAACATGAAAGTGAGTTTGTTCTAGACAAACTGGCTAAGACATTCGTTTAATTCTGTGTCAACTATTTTGAACTGATCTAAGGCTGTGAAGAAGCACAAAACAAACAACCCTGAATAGTTATACGTCACAACGAGAAACTATTGTCAAAATATTTTCAAGTGCCAGCTATTGAGTTCTACTCCACCAATTTTCGTCTCATTCGTCGCAATTCAGGAGAAACATGATAGACACTTTAAGCTTTAATCTTGCAGTTTCTTGATTAATCATTTACGTATAATTTATCAGTTGAAAGGCGATCATCGCAGTCAATGAAGCAACTTAAACATTTGCATAGAGGCCTTAGTAGTTTGTTTTCAATCTGGTCCGGTATCTCAAGAGATTACCTTTGTGGCTGAACTTTTGGAATCGCATAAGTTTGGCTCGCCTGACCTTATTGGAATTTAATTTGTTTTTAAAGAAACGAAAATATAGGAGAGAATTGGAATGATACTCGAAGGAGTAAATTCTGAGATATTAATTCCGTCCTCCGATGTCACTCTAGTGGAAAACACCCAGTTTGGCAAAATACAATGAAATTATGTTGTTGTTTTGAAGTCAATTTTACGAGTTACCGTGGCGATTTACATTAAACGATTCTACAACAAAGAGAACAGAAAGAAATTAAAAATAATGCGCACATCAAGTCGACATAAAACTGAAAAGAGCAGCGTACATTTACTAATAGGTATTATTGCTAAACAAGTTATTCCACCCGTTATTCTGATGTTAGACATACTCCTATTAGCAAGAGACTCATAGTCTCTTGCTATTAGTTAAAATAATTTTCAATCCTTCTGTATCTAAGATCACCGATAGTGTATCACTCATAAATATTGGTACTTGCGCAGTCACCTCAAACCAGAATTATACTTCTGTGGTTATGTTTTAGAGCTTTTCGAGAGCTTTTCTAGATGTTCTTGCAAAAAAATAATAAATATAAAAACCGTCCAGGAACAGATCTTCCATTCATTAGAGAGATTAAGATTCCCGTTTGCGGTCAACGTCAAACAGCAAACGCAGGCCACGTCTTGTCATAAAACCATGTTATTGGAGCACTGACTGCGGACACTGCAGAAATCAAGTCAAATGCCGAAACATTGATTGGAACAAGACGAAATAACTTCAAAATGAAATAAAGAACTTTCCGCTTAGCATGTTTAAAAAATAAAAGGTTCAACCGTCCATACGGGACATTTTCCTCTCTTGGTTGAATTTTGGTTTCTTACAGTCGATGATCAAATGCGCAGTTAGCAATGACAACTAACCTCTAAGCAGTATCCGTCGGTTTCTGTTCAGAAAAGGCTCGGACACATCCGAGCTGAAGTGGGTGCAAAAAGCAAGCAAATATCATCCAGCCTCCACTTGTTATAGTCTCCTTGGCATGCAGCACGAAACAATATGCACAACGGTGCGTAACCTACACAACCATTTAAATATTGAATTGACAGCATGGTTATTTACAATCGTTCAGGGCATGTCTTGATCAAACGTAATATTGGCGAGGCCACGCGTATTTAGGCATACTAATCATCCTATCGAGGCCATAAATGCTTTGAATCTGTTAGTAATCTTCTTTGCATTGGTTGAATTTGCTGGAATAACGCAGCTCAGTGCTGCCGGGGAACAGGTTTGCTATGACGTCATTCCTACCTGATCTTTGTTATCTTTTGATACACATGACAGCAAACGAAAAATAAATGAGCTTTAGGGCTTTTCCAGAAGTTTTACTGCATCGAGAAAGCAGTGTTTTGGAACCTTCATCGCAACGGTATCTAGGAAGACAGCATGACAGCCAAGCAATGATGGCATCCTTAGGTCTCGGGTTGAATTCCCGGTCTGATTTCAAGCTGGACCTCTAATGGTTTCTCTATTGAAAGCCACGAACTGTAAATAGTTCCCTGTCAGTTTCGGTTGCTAAAGATTCTTTTAATCTGCAGTATTTGCGACAAAACGACGCTAAAAGATGAATATTTTTTAGCGTCGTAACGTTTTAGCGTCGTTAAGCGTTTTAACAGCATATTCACTAATCGTTTCATTTTTGGAATAAACGTCATCAACAAAAGGTTTAATTTAAGCCAGATTTAATTACTTCTAAGTAAAGTTCTGGAAACTGCTTGGTTTTGCAGACTGACTTATCTTCATGTCATGTGCACATCAAGTATTTACGCTATCATGAAACGCTCGAGACATGAGTTTTTTTCATGTATTTATAAGGTGGTCAATTCCACCCTCCTCCGATGCAGCCCCACGGAATTAGTGACTCCTTTGCGGATGGCTGTTGTTCGTTTTGTGGTAACCTAAACAGAGATTTAATGTCTGTTGGGGTTCAAGTGAGTCGTCGTTCATAAACTTCACGGCTTCAACTTGGGAAATGTGGCAACCCTTTGTCTCTCTCTGCCTCTCTGTCTCTCTGTCTCTCTCTGTCTCTCTCTGTCTCTCTCTCTGTCCCTCTCTGTCTCTCTCTGTCTCTCTTTGTCTCTCTCTGTCTCTCTGTCTCTCTCTGTCTCTGTCTCTCTCTGTCTCTCTCTCTCTCTCTCTCTCTCTCTCTCTCTCTCTCTCTCTCTCTGGTCGATCAAGCTTGCAGCCGATCATTTCAATTTCAAATGAAACATTCCTCTATGTTCATGGTGAGCCTTTTGCACCCAAGTTTTGGGTCGGTCCTTTTAATTGCCATCGTTCCATCCACCTGCTTGCGAGTTTAAATTAATTGTGTGATGACTAGCAACAACAGAAAACACTTGACGCAAGAAACAGAAGGCAGTTCGGTGGGCCAAACAAAGACTAGAGTATTTTGTTGTTTGATAGAAGCACCACTCGGGTTTGTTGTTCAGTAAGTTGCTAATTCAAATGCAAAGTGATTTTTTTTTTCTCCGTAAATTGTCACTGTGTGCTCTCTTGGAACTGCAGAAGGATCAAAACAACTAGGTTTACGATTTTATGTATATTTCACATCTTATGTATTGAACAGACCAGACGTGAGAATACTGAGCCAGTCATCTCCAAGTAGACATTAACTGCAATCAAGTATTACAAAGTTTTGGTTTCTTCGACCAATTAATAAGAACGTTTTTCCTCTAGAATTATACAATAATAGGATATAGACGTCATAAGATAACAGCGGGACGTGAACAGGGAATAATGAAAAAGCTGGAGAGCCGGATTTCTAATTGTTATTAAAGAAATGCTGAAAAAATTATTGTTGAGATGCTGTTTGTATACGCATTTCTGGCGTCAACTAAAAGCGTTTCAATCTTGAAGAAAACCGGAAAAAGGAAAGTGCTTTTGAAAGAACTCACTGTCATCCGACTAACAAAAAACGAGGAAAAGGCAAAACTGTTGTAACGCTTTCGTTTTCATTATAGGCTGTTTTTGAAGGTAAAAAGTCAAAAATCATTGCTTAATTGATGGAAACCATGCAAGAGCATTTAGTTTACTGACAAAGGACCGTGCATTCGCGCTATACGTAAGGTACTACAAAAATACAATCGAAATGTTGTCTACTGAATCATGTCCTAAAGTAAATTGTCCTTTGACTCTATTATTTACAAATGCATAATCTTCCAGTTTTTACTTCTATTAAATTTCTTGAAAATCAACCAATCAAATGCCAACATTCAGCACAGCAGCTGTCTAAAAGCTTTCACTTCGATTGCATAGAAGCGAGACTTTTGTCAGCCGAACACTAATTAACCGACCTGGCAAACGTTGTGCTTATCTGTGGCAGATTTCCTTTTTCGCTTAGCAGGTTCTGCAAAATTCGCTCCGGAAATCGGTGACAATTTTGTTGCTCCCAAATGACATTTTCAGTCGTCATATTTTATACCGCGTTGTAACACACAAAGAAATGGCTAAGTTAACTTGAAAAGTCACAGAAGATATTTGCCAATCGCATGAGCATTTTTCCTGTCGACCGAGCCTGAAATCGAAATACCACAGTGCAAACCAATGATGAGTAGAAGAAAGTCGACAAATGTCTGCTTGGTTTTAGTTTTGTCTTCCATATTAAGGTCTGCAGAAGCTATTGATGTTGGTGAGTATAGCCGGATTCATTTCTATCTCCAATAATTTATATTTATATTTGTTTCATAACGTTTCACGGTATCTCTATTTATGCTTTTGACCATATTTAGCTTATTCTCCCCAACTTGTAACAACGGATTTATCTACGAATTATCCCTGAATTGAAACTAAAGAAATTTAGAGTTTTTCTCAAGGATAAAATGAAGATCGCAGCGTTAAATCTGTAAGCTTATGCTTAATACTGAAAAAACAAAAATAGTTGTTTTGTTGTTAATTAAATTTGCCCGCATCTTCGCTCTGAAGTCTCCGACAAACGCAAGGTTTTCGGATTTAGTAAAAGAGGCCATCTGGCTTTCTTTATCAAAGTTGAAGCTTTGGGGCAATTTAAAGATATCATTTTCTTTTCAAACTCAAATCCGAACCTAACGAGAAAAACAATTTTACAGCAAGCACTTATCCCTTTTTTGGCTATTTTAAGGTAACTCTCGAGATTTGTGTGTATTTGATAAGTTGTCAGAGAATTGCACTTCAAGGGACGTTTTTCATTTCTTTTGGTTTCCTAGTATTTAATATTCGTCCCCTTTTTTTAAATTTCGCGATAAAGTGCTTGAATTATTATTTGTCGAAAGCAGAAAGAGAAATATGACAGGAACTACGCATTTAACGGATTTCTTAGCAGTCAAAAAGTCAGAGTTGCTAAGAGTTACAAAAGCAATAGTAAGCCAGAAGTATCTTAAGATATTTTTCCAGCTGATCTTATCCCGGTGCTTGTTTCGGTAATAAAGCTCCAGATGTGAATCGGTCAACTCGTTTCCAGGAACACCGACAAATTACTATTTAACTGAGACTTCCTTAAATGTTTGACAGCTCAGCATTTTTACTAAACCGTTCAAACGTTGGATTCACTAAACAGAGAACTGATTTAACATATATGATCCCTCCTTTATGATGAAAACCAAGCATTGTTTGACCCCCGGGATCTCTGTCATTTCCTGGCATAGCTATAAAATCTTCTTATTCCTAAAGTAATTTTTGTGCTTTAAATTACATCACTCCGCTTTCACGAAAAAAAAAAAAAGACAGCGTCAGTTCTCAGTGAAATAATTTTGCATATCATTGTTCATAAGTAACCTTGATGTCATCATTGTAATCTCTCTCCTCTCTAGAAAATCTCAAGATTGGCTGCTTTTCAGAATCCCTTTCAAACAGACAATTTTCCGTATCTCCTGGTGATTATCAACCGGAATATCTCACACCACATAACTGTGTTTATCTTTGCGGTAATATGAAATACGATTTCGCCGCTCTGCACAATGGCAACCTCTGTTTCTGCGCCAATACCTTAGACGTTAATGTATCGCACGCAGCCAGCCACAGTTGCAATATAAATTGTACAGGGGACCAAAGCTACATGTGTGGAGGGCGTTGGGCTAACTTGGTCTACAACTCTACTTTGTACGCGAAGAAGTTTGTAATAAACCACTCCAACCCGCTAAGAGTCTTTGAATGGCTTAATTTAACTGCTAAATTCGTGAATCAAAGCACGCCAGGGTTACAAGTGACCTTCAATACCGGAGATGGAAATGGTGATTCGCCCGGAGAAAGCGCCAAGTTTAACTTCAGAGCATCATATTGGGGGAAAATGACCATAAAGGCTCGGCCATTGAATTTTTATCCCAGAGTGGATTTTATTAAATTGGAGCTTAATGTCCGCGCAAGCGCAGAGCGGGCGCAGCTTCTCTGTCCAGTAATTGTTAGAACAGGGGACAAGATTCGTTGTATTGCGAAGATTTACGGCGGCACAGGTCTTACAGCGACGTGGCTGTTTCAAAACGGAGAAACAAAGAACGTTTCGTTACCAAGTAAGTTAAATTAATTCGTGTTTGCCTGGTTGTAATGAGTTTTTCATTTATTTAAAACCCGCTTACGTCGTCGTTTGTGCGCACGAGTTTGACAGTATTTGTTCGCCGCACAGAAACAATAAATCGCCGATTGCCCGTGGATAATGAGAAATAGCCTCCTAAATTTAATAATTTGAATTATCATAGAAAGCTGTAGCAATAAGAGAGAGATGACATAAGGACAGGAAGAAAGTAGCCGGCGCTTTGCAGATCATTGATAGGTTCACTGATTAAAACAAAGACAAGGGTGCCAAAAAAATAAGAAAAATAAAATAGCAAAAATGTCTGCAGGAGATCCGATTAGTTTGCAACTACTACGATAGCCATTTGATCTTGTAACTCAGCAAAACTTCCAACTGAACTTTAATACCAAGCTGTTGCTATTGTATATGCTTCGTTACAAGGTTTATCCGAAATAATTAGAGCTCCTTTCGTTTATTTAATGTATTTGTGAACTGCCAACTTGCTAAATTCTGTTTGCTGCGCTCTACAAACAGAGCATGGGCGGCCAGACAGCTGCTCTTTCCTTCTCCCTTTCAGTAACACTTATGATAAAAATCGCGATGACAAAAAACATAATGACCTCTTTTGACAAAGACATTTAATTTTTAATTTTTAATCTTGTTAAACTTGAACACAAAAGCTGTACATTGGGTCAAACAGGTGATTTTTTTGTACTCTTGCAAATTAAAGTAAATTATGTTGCCAAGTTATCAAGTTCTTCATAAAAAGGTACGAAAGCTCTTTAAGCTTTTAAAGATCTTATCGCTGATTGGTAAGCGTTAACGACAATGAAAGAAAAAAATTCTGATTCATATTCCACTCTCAATTTCCTTTAGCATGAATGGGTCTTCTCAATTTATACACGCCGCACACCTTTATTTTCGAAATGTCACTTGCAATATAAACAATCTCGCTGGTGGCTCTTGAACATCTTACATTGTATGCCTTGATTTACGTAAGAGTGTGACGTTCATTCAGACAAGAAAATAATTATAATTACATTTTGAAAGAGAGCAAAAAAAACATCACGTCTAATCTGTTATTATCGTATTAGATTCTTTCAGGCAGAGAGAAAGTGTTCTGTTACAAAATGAAATGATCAATTTCCACTTTTTTTTTCCTTTTAAAAGTTCAAAGTAACTTTTATAGTGGAAAGGACGGAGCGGTTGCAACTGAGTGTCGTAAAACCCAAACCATATAGAGCCAATCACGTTCTGAAGAAAAAACAGCACTCAGCCAACCACGAGCGAGCGATCGAAGTAATTCGCTACTTGGTTTTACTAGCCAATCAGAACGCATAGCAAGTAAACGCAGGGGCGTCAGGCGCGCGAAATCCAGGGTGACCAAGTCACAATTCGTTTTAATTTTTGCATCTGATTGGTTTGAAAGTTCGCGCGAGTTTTTTATCCAGTAACGGAGCAAAGCAAAACAAAAGCAATCACGTGATTACTTTTGACACTCAATTGAAAATAATTATCGAAAATAATTATCCGTGTCTTGGCCCCTTCAGCTTCCTTCTGTGTACTCTCCTCAGATCCTCTTTATGTGCGGGCTGGCCCAGCCGTACCCCAATGGACCGTAAGTGGAGTAACTTCCTTATATGGTGCAGGAGTGTTTGTACTTCCCTCGTCTAAGTTCTTGCATGCAGCTCGAATTTTAGCGCTGGAAATCTACGGACACACAGCCGGGAACATAAGAGTTTTTGTAAGTGTTTTATTTATCCTGTGTTCATAATGAGCATTTTTCAGGCTGGGCGCCGATGAAGCTCCCACGTGGAGATATAAAGGATATTACATGGCCGCGCGGAGATACGAAATTTCTCTTCGAGTGTTGAAAAGTATTTCACGAGTGAGCGCAGCGAACGAGTGAAATATTTTTCAACATGAGAAGAGAAATTTCGTATCTCCAAGCGACCATGTAATTTTCTTTTTATTATATAAATTATATGTATTCTTTATTTCGAAAAACTAAGGTTTTTGAAATAAAAATGATATCACACATGTCTGGATAAAAATGATATCACACATGTGTGTATAGCGTTTTTATCGATTTGCTACCACTCGGTATACCACTCAATTTTATGTAATAAAAGAATTTCATTGCTTGGGAATAAACACATTTCAGGTAGTTGGCTGTTATGAAGTCGTGCCAATGGTAAGGAGAAACTCTCAGACAAATCCCGGGGACAAATCAAATTTGCCTTGCAAAGTAGTTTATCTCAGCGTGCCTCATTGAAGGTATCTTTTGTTTGTATTGTAGGTAATGAGACCAGTCTGCTCCCCACCACCTTCGCATCACTGCACAGTTAATCAGTCGTGTTCTAATCAGCAATGCTCCTCCCGTCCTTTCTACTCGTGCCAAACTCCTAACATACTGTGCGCATCAAAGTCCTGCTGTTATGTTCCGCTGGATGAAAACTGCTCGCAGCCCCGCAAGTTCACCTCCTTAACGGCGAGTACTGACTTGATATTAACCGCTAACATCGGCGTATTGGCGATAAAAACAGGATACAACTTGCATGTACTCTCCAAGATGCAAAATCTCGATGTTTTGCCGGGTGATATGATCGCTTGGGGTCCGGCAGCGGATGGGAAAATTGCTCAACGGACAGCAAAAGCAACGACTTACCATTTCTCGAGTCTTGACGCTCAAGTGCTTCAGCTGGGATCAAATGTGTCTGTTGTCCAATCACAGAACATTTCAAATTTGACATACATGATTAACATGATTGGATCCCAGGCCTCAATGCTTGAGCTTAGCCATCAGTATCTCTCGTCCGCAGATTACTGGGCCCAAGTCAACTTTACAGACGCCCTTGGAAATTCGTTGTCTCCAGACATTCAGTTCATTAATGTTCAGAATCCCCTAACTAAAATTGAGATTGTCTATCCAAACGGATTTTCGTTCTTAGGCACTAGACCCAACAAAGAAATCGAAATAATTGTTCATATCCCCACTAATACGAATTTAACGTTATCTTGGAGCTATGTTAATGGAAGCACTTTGCTAAAACAAGAACCTTTACAGAGTCTTAGAAATAACTGTGTTGTCGGCAGACTGAATAAAACATTCAGCACTCCAGGGCTTCACGTTATTTTGGTTGAAGCAACAAACAACGTAAGCATGATAAACACCAGTATTTTAGTTTACGTCCAAGATGCTTTACCCGATTTCAATGTCTCCCTGACTTCAAGTCTCGTGTATCTTGGTGCTCTAACAAAGTTTAATGTCTCCGTAAGAGGAACACGTATCAAGTTCAAGTGGTTATTTGGTGATGGTTCGTGGACACCTTACATTTCAAACATCTCTGTAATACACAGCTTCTCCAAGACAGGAACTCTGAATGTCACCGTCATTGGAAATAACTTGGCCTTTTCAAAAGAGACCTATCTGAGTGTGACTGTTCTCCATCCCCTCAGTATCACTGTGCCATCACAGGGGGTGACGGGTGTGGCTGTGAGTTTTTCTTGCTCACTGCTCGGTTCATTTCCCTCAAATCAGTCCTACAACTGGAATTACGGGGATGGCAATAATGAGGAAGGAATAAACAAAAAGCAAGCCTCGCATATATATTCCAGAGGGGGAACATATAATGTCTCGGTTTCACTTAATCATGACGTACTTGTGTACCAAAGCCGGAAGATTGTCGTGGTGGAACCAGTGGGTGGTCTTACTCTTGATAACTTCACTGGAGTGGAACTGTATGACAGAAAGACTTTCATAGCTCGGACAGCGACGGGAAATAACATGACATATGAATGGTACTTGCATAGTAATCGGTCAATAATCATCATGATATGTGCAAATAACTCTATAGAGATCTTTTTCAACAC
This sequence comes from Astreopora myriophthalma, assembly GCA_014634185.1. Classification (NCBI taxonomy): domain Eukaryota; kingdom Metazoa; phylum Cnidaria; class Anthozoa; order Scleractinia; family Acroporidae; genus Astreopora; species Astreopora myriophthalma. Next base: position 2,120,374 of record BLFK01000812.1, on the reverse strand, counting down.
AACTGGTTTTTACACCATGAGCGTCAATGTTTCCAATTCAATTTCCTCTGAATTTGCCTCGATCTCGTTTTACGTGCAGAAGGGCATATCAGGACTTGGCATAACCGCTTTGCCGAATCCTGCGCCGTCAAACACCACAATAACTTTCAACCTCACGAAGGGTACCGGAAGTGACATCAAATATAGCCTTGACTTTGGTGACGGGTTTGTCCTTAAAGATTTTCCTCCCGATTTTATTTTTAATCGTACTTTTGCCTCAGGACAGTGGCAAATAATTTTGACTGGAAAGAATGCTGTGAGTCACGTGATTGTGTTCTACAATGTGACCGTACAAGATCCGGTAAGGAACATTACTGTGCGATTCAAGGCCGAGAGAGAATTTTACGGGCAAAGAATTGTGCCAGTTGGGTCTGTTACAAGTTTTTATAGCCACGTATCTGAAGGCACAGATGTTTATTTCCAGTGGAATTTTGGAGATGGTAGCAGAAGCTACACTTTTAAAGGATCGCGAATTTTAGCAGGCGGATTCAGTCACACTGTGGGACATTCTTTCCCTCGCGCAGGTGACTTTAATGTCACGGTTAGAGCTTACAATGCAATCAGTCAGCTCGAGGCTTGGGATATGGTGCATGCGCAAGAGCGAATCGAAGGTTTAGAGTTAATCGTGAATGACTATGTAAGCTTTGGGAAATCGACAACCTTTCGACTGGTGCAAAATAAAGGAAACAACATTACCTACATAATTAACTTTGGGGATGGAGGATCGAGCCACAGGATCACCGTAAATTCCATTGAAAAAACTTACGATAGCGTTGGGGTATTTAACGTTACGGCAGAAGCAACCAATCAAATAAGTGCACAGAAAATGGCAAAAATGATTACAGTACAACGTCAGATTCAAGGCCTTGCTTTCGTGTATCCAATCAAAGGAGTGGAAACAGGATCACTGACTTTAATATCGTGGATCATAACAGATGGCAGTAATGTGACGTTTGTCATAGACTTTGGAGATGGAACTCAACCCAAGACAAAGGAATCTAAAGCCGTTGGGATGAATGTTACTTTGCATCACAATTACACGACTTGGGGGACATACACGGTCAATATCATGGCTTTTAACCTAGTTGGTCCCAACGGCACGATATCAGGGAAGGCGATTGTAGATGATCCAATAGTTGGTCTTGCACCGTACGCCGAGCGCCGAACGGTTAAGATGTATGAAAGTGTAACGATCGTCGCATCCATTCTGCAAGGGAGCCGTGTGAATTACAGCTTTGATTTCGCGGATGGTTCAACTCAAGTAGAAACAAAAACTAACATTGTGACACATCAGTACAATAAATACGGAGTGTTTGCCGTAGTGGTAACCGCAACGAATACTCAAAGTTCAATGCAAAAACAAATCAATGGTAGCATCATAGTGGAAAAACCTAACACGCCGCTGGAGATCCGCAAGCTCAATGTCTCCTGCCAAGCCACCATTCCGGGAAATGCAAGTGAAATTTATATCACTTATCAGCACGGTTACTTATTTCATTGCGATGTCGACTTTGGTGACTCAAGAAAGGAAAATTTCTCAGATGAAACTTTGCCTTATCCTTTAATGCACACGTACAACACAGTTGGTAATTTTGAGGTTGTCGTAAATTGTGAAGATCATACTGTGAAGACAACGTGTCATGTTGACGAAATCATGACGGGTGTGAAATTTAAGACAGGTAATAATAGATTCACTCAAGAGTTTGGTCTGCCGTTGGTTGTCGAGTGGCTTTGGTCAACAGGTACAAATGTCCATCAAATCGTCACTATGTCGGGCTACGGTTTAATTACGAGTCAGAAAACCAGCCAAAGAGGTTTTGTTGAGTTCGATCGCACCGTATGCCCTACTCCGGGAAACTACTCAATCACTATTGAGCTCTCAAATTCTGTTTCGTCTCCAAAAAAGCTACACGCCACGGTTACCTTTCTAGAGGAAATATCCGGACTGACTGTAAGGTTTAATCCAGTAGCAAGAACCGATTCTCCGACACCGATTTCCGTCGCCATTGATTCCGGTTTGGATGTACATATTCAGTGGAACTTTGGAGACGGGAATGTTCGCAACAGTCGTGTGAAAGGTAATGGGAGCCAGAAATTTGTCGCAAGTCATACGTACTCCACGCAGGCGGATTGGCAAGTGGAAGTAGTAATACGGAACCAAAATTCTAGAAAGAGTGTGAAACGTCAAATAACAATCGTCGCTCCTGTGCAAGGATTTTCATTTGACCAAAGCAATACAGTGATTTGGCCTAAAAAGGAAATCAACTTTCGTTTCAACCGAAGCTCACCGTTTCCAAATCTCTTAAACGCAACATACTACATCGAGTTTGGCGACGGAGAAAGGTCGGAGAACAACGCGATTTACCCCGCGCAAACACAGTTCAGTTACAAGCACATATACTCAAAACCTGGTTGTTATAAGGCCAGGTTAATTGTCTGGAACATTGTAAGTCGTGTTGAGTTATCCGCTCCAGCTGAAATCATAGAAACAGTAACAAACGCACTGCTCCACGCTACGCACTCCAAATACTCCGTGCATCCAGGAACTGCAGGAGGAGGTCTAACCGGCAACACTTTCCCCTTCGAGTATCCAGTGTCCTTTATTGTAACAACGGATACAGGAACTTGCCTGAAATACGATTGGGTTTACGGAGACTACGATGAATCAAGAAACGTCAGCTCGAATGTTACCACGCATGCGTACCCTCTCCCAGGCAGTTATGATGTGAAAGTTAAAATCTATAACAGCCTTGGAGAGCAGACTTTACATCTTCCAATAATCTTGCAGTATTCAGTGATGGGACTGTATTTAACGTCAAGTGGCCCTGCGAAGCCTGGGGAGAGCGTTACTTTCGTTGTATTCTGCTCTAGTCTGGGAACAAATTCGCGGTTTGCTCTCAGCGCTGGTGACGGGAATAACGTTACTATCAGTAATTTTAAAAACAACACCGTTTTGAAGGCAGACAAACGCTTTATTGACCCCAATGTCCATCTTCCATTTGATTCGTCGAGTTACTTTGCAGCAAAATACAGCCACGTTTATTCTTTGCCAGGCTTGTTTGAGGCTCGAGTGTGGGGCTGGAACGACGCATCTCAGCAATCGACGCGTACTTCTGTAATAATAACAAACAAGACTGTCCCACAACTTCGCGTCAAAGTTGTTGGCGGCAAGAAGAGTTTGTGGAATATTTCATCTCTTCTTTTTGGAAAGCGTTTTTCTCTGAGCTCTCATGTAGAGATTGTGAGCAATGAAACTTACGCAGTCAAATTTAAATGGCGAGTTTACGAAGTAGACTCCTACAATAGTTTTATGTCTTCGTCTCGCTTACTGCTACCCCCAGAATCAGAGAGAGAGGTCAGGTAAAAAAACCAGCTCAATAAATCGATGATAAATCAACGTTCTTTTCAATACCCTGACATATTCCTTCCTCTGGTATTTTAACTTGCGATACGCGTTTTGTGAAACACTATGTTTTTTCTTGTTGTACAGTCTACCAGGCATCGTAACAATCCAGTCATCGATAACTGTTCCTGCACGAGGCTTGAGTCCTGGTGAATACATCTTCCAGCTCACCGTCACCATATCTGGCGTAGGATCAACTAATGCTGACTACGCCTACATTAAAATCGCAGGCGCAGATATCGAGGCTCGCATCGCCGGAGGAGATGCAAGGTCACATGACTGGGAACACGCGCTCTCATTAGATGCTAGTAACTCACACGACCCCTTGTTTCCAGGAAACGAATTAGATTATACTTGGTTTTGCCAAATTACAGAAGGTGAATATGAAGTTGTCAATTCCGGTCTTGGTTGCTTTGGAAATGGAGAAAATCAAGTTGAATACACGGGTAAAACTTTCACAATTGCATCCAGAAGTCTATTCGAGTCAACCACTTACGTCTTCACGGTGAATGCCACCTCCATAGTAACAGGCCGCTGGTCAAGAGCGACTCAGACAGTGAAGGTGTTGATGGGAAATCCTCCAGATATCCAGATACGGTAAGTGCATGCAAGACGTTTACATCTTCGATTAATTTTCTTTGTCAGTCGAACAACTTTACTTCCTCTATCTTTTCCTATTTATCTCTCGCAATTCAGCAAGTTGCCCGCTCTTTTTCGTGAGCTATTCTAATCAGCGTGGGTAAATTGTAGCAGGTCCAGATTTGGAAAAAATCAACCCTAACCTGCGATAATTCAGCCGCGCCGACTAGAACATCTCTTTTTTGGTTTTCACGATGGTCCAAGACATCCAAGTATAACTGGATAAACCTGAGGCCGTGTATGCATAGTTGTGAATAGATACTGAGGTAATCAGAATTCTCCCACTTCGTTACCGATCTCTGTTGACATATATTATTTCTAATGCAGTTGTAAGTTTAATTGTGACGAGTACTTGAGTCCTTCCCGCCGACTGATTCTGGAAACCACGTGTCTAAACTGTGATGACCTCCAGGCCATGAGTCTTAACTGGTCAGTCGAAGATGTACATGTGTCAGTTCCTCTTCCTGTCTGGCCAGAACGCGCCCTCACCCCACAGAGTTTTCGAAATGCGGTCATCCTTGGGGAGGCGTTTAACAGTGGAACTTCATACAGAATCAGAGTCACCGCGAGAAGGCTTAATTCAGGTATTGATGATCTCAGAAAGATAGCAATGGAAACGTCAATGAACTCCAGCAATATGAAGTTGTCTAAAGTAAATTAAAATTTGAAGGGAGGTAAAGTAAATAACGCCAAGGTAAAGAAAAAAGTCGAAGGGTTTGAAGTGAAATCGAAGTAAAATTAAGTGACGTGAAATTAAATGAAATGAGGTGCCGCGAAGTGACGAAAAGCAAAGTACGAGTAAGTAAAGGAAGTGAATTCAAAGAAGAACGAAGCAGAATTAAGCAAATTTAAAAACAATCTGACACAGAGACGCCCCAAAACAATCCCACATATTTCAACTGAAATTAAATTTTATTTCCAGGAGTCCAAGGATTTGCTGACTACAACGTTGTAACAAATCACCCGCCAAAGGGAGGGAAGTGCGATGTCGTACCTAAAACAGGCGAGGAGCTGGTTACAACCTTCACCTTTTCGTGCAGTGGCTGGCAAGATGAACACGAACCGCTGACCTATGAAATGTTTTACTCTCAATCCCGACACAGAAACGACCCAGCCTCCTCGCAAAATGGTGTGCTGTTCTTTCATGGTCCTTCTTTAACAAAAGCTGAGTTCTTACTTCCGGCCGGTAGGAAAGAGAATGGTCACGTGATTGAGGTTACGTTCGTAATAAAAGACGCTTTTGGAGAGGCTGCAGAAAGCAACATAACAATACAGGTGTTGTCCTTTTTTCCGTTACTGCTAAAAATTTGTTAGTTGAAATCTCTGTTGTTAGTTTCTATACGTTACCTACCATCGATCATACATGTAAAATCCATTTCGATCCTATCACCGGAACGGCTGCGAACACTTCATTAAGAAAACATCTCTGAGCATGTGACGGCCGTACACATCAGGACGAGAGCGTGTGAACCAGTGCAGCATGAGTATATTGCACGCCTTCACACCCTAACAACGTAAAGTTGTTCTGTGGTATTGACCTCCATTAAAGCGATTTTTGCTTGGAGAATCCTTAGGCTGTTGTACTTACACACTATCTGAATAAAGTTTATACAGTTTTAGTATTGTTCATAGCTATGACAAAACACGCATAAGCCCGATGCGCACGTCTCAACCAAGTCACGGCCTTGAACCATTGAAAAAATGTTCTGTTACGTCTAGTCTAGCTCAGCTAAACTAGGGATAATTTTGTAATTCCTAGTGTTAGTGTCTTGGGATACCCGTTGAACAGACTGTTTAATTTCTTTATTTTATTCGTTTCTCTTCAGGTGAAACAGAGGATTGTGACAAGAAACGAACTTAGAAACAAAACTCTTGCACCAGGAAATGAAATAGAAAAGGCACTTGGTCTTGGAGCAGACTTGACCGCTCTGCAAGTCATAAAAGTCGTCAGCAACATACTCAACATCCAGAACGATACCAGCAACTATGTCATGGACGAAAACCAGCGCGTAAGTGAAACAGGACCTGTGATACTCAGAAACTAGGTGGTTAGGTGCCACTCTATTATCTTCCAGAGCGTAGCAGACGATAATCGTGTACTGTTTATCTCTTTTTAGATTCGTTTGATGATGATCAAGTACTTAGCTGAAATTCGTCCACAAACACTTGATGACGTACTGCTTAGTTCCGAGACCCTACAGACAGCAACCGGCGTTGCCAAGGAAACCTCAGTGGAATCTCAGGTATCAAAGGAGCAACTTAAGAAAATGCAGCACACGAAGGTTGAACATAGAGAACACAGACTCTTTCATCCTTTATACAGTTCGTCGGGTGCTTCTAAGAAAAGCTGACATAACACCATACAAATACTAGAAAACAAGTCACGAAGTTTTAGTTTCAAGAAAATTAATCGTTATTGTTACCGAACAATTAATTGATATTACTGTACTACTGGAAAATGTAACACAAGCTGCGTGAAAGAGCTCGTCTGTTTAACAATGGATCATTAGTGCAATATAACCTTAATATGCTAATTTTGGTCAGGTTTTAGCGACGAAGCAGTATGCATCAATGGCTGAGACGCTGCGCAGAGAATCTCAACGAGGGGAGGACGGGGGATTCATTGAAACGATCTCCAATCAAATGCTGAGAGGATTATCAAATGTATTCGTAGCGTCTACAAGCAGCAGCAGTAATAGTTCTGAAGACAAAGAAAAGGAAACGTCTGAGGTAGGACGTATTCCTCAAGCGCTTCTTGTCCCCGCCGTTAGCCATGCGATAAGTATCGAGTCCCGTTTACTGCCTGAGGCTATGCCTCACTGATTAGTCCTAAAAAGGACGAAACAGCTATAACAGCTTCCACTGCTCTAGTGATATTCCTGTGTGCATGGGTAAGACACGGGTATAGTCCCTCTGCCGTGTTCAGTAATAACGGTTCAATCCCCTGAGCTGATCTCTTGTTTTTGTCCCAGGAGGTGTTGGCCGCAGTTCTTGATGTCTTGGATATAGTGTCAGATGCG
>BLFK01000812.1:2098273-2108273 GCA_014634185.1 Astreopora myriophthalma | reverse complement strand
CAGATTCTGCTTCATGCAGCACGTGTCCGCCTCTTCAAAGAAAGGAAGATGCACTCGGTCATCCGGGAAATCGTATTCTATTTCTTGTTTGTATGGATGGTGCTTCTGATAGCGTATGGCCACAGAGACCCGTACGCACACTTCATGACGCAAAACATGGAGAACACATTCGTCGGGCATCAGGAATCGCCCGGCGCAAACGAGGACGACAAACGTGAAACCATCAGCCATAAGACCGCTGGAAACGATAAGATCAAGCTTGCCGACGTAAGTAGGCCTGGCGGTTGCTGGGAAGGGGGCGATCTTGATCTACTGTTTGGTATTTTATTAGGGGGAAAGCCTTATTCCTTTCCAAACAGCAGATGGATTAATGGCGCTGTTTGGTCTTTCATGCAACTACAGGTCACAAATGTTGTTGATTTCTGGGAATGGATAGAACAGACTCTAGTCCCAGGTCTTTACAACGGTGTCTGGTACAACGGCAAGGCAGGGAAGCCGGGCTTCTTGAATGACAAGATGTCGTATGTTGTCGGTATGGCACGCATGAGACAGCTTCGAGTAAAAAGCGGTAAGTGTCCGGATGTCGAGCAATCAAAGCCAAAACAGAAGTGGAGACGTCAAATTCAGACGTCATACTCCATGGTTAGCTTAATCATCGCAATGCACTAAGTTCACAAGCGTTTACCATTAATTGAAAGGTTTTGTGGCAGCGAAAGAACTGAATGCTTACACACACGGAATAAAACAAAATTTGGTTCCATTCTTTACCAGCAACGGATAAAACAAGGGTCATTTGCTACAGAATGTCAATTTACCGTAACTTTTTGCGGAAAACGATTTTTCGTCTTTAATGTAATGACCGAGGGCGAAATTTGCAAACCCAACTCGAAAAATCGTATGTATATTTCGTTATCATTTGTGATAGGCAATTCGCAATGTTTTGCTTCTTTCAGGCACGTGTGACGTTGCCAGAGTGTTTGGAACACACTTAGAGGCCTGTAACGAGCCTTACTCCTGGGAGACTGAGGATCAGACTCCCAACTACGCACCCGGATGGCAACCAACTAATCTGAATAGTTCTTACAAATCAGACTGTAGTGCATGGCACTACAAAACAACCGCTGAACTAAAAACACGCCCTTTCCTCGGGCATCTTGCCTTGTACCGTGGAGGTGGCTTCAACATTGACTTGGGTTCATCTGCTGATGACGCACGCTCCGTGTTAAAAGATTTACAAGCACATCAGTGGGTAGACAAATACACGCGCGCAGTGTTCGTCGAGTTTACAGTGTACAACGGACATAGCAATCTTTACTGTGTTGCTAACTTGCTGCTCGAGTTTACCGCTGCAGGAGGTGTTTTACCTTTTATTCAGTTGCTGTCAACACGGATTGATCGCTACGTGGGACATTTTTTGATATTTGTGCTCGTATGTGAAGTTTCCTTTGTTTTGTTTTCTCTGTTATTTACCTATCGTGAGTTTAAACGGTTCCTTAAGACAGAACTTAAGAATTATCTGACTGACTTTTGGACATGGGTCGAGCTGACGCTAATCGCATTGTCATGGACCTGCATCGTTCTCTACGCCATCAGGTTTGCACTCGACAAACACACCAAGAACTCCTTCCGCCAGAATCCTCAGCAATTCGTTGACTTCCATCGTCTCGCTCTCGCTGATCAGCTATTTGGCTACGTATACGCTTTCGTAGTGTTCGTGACATCGGTGAAATTTCTCCGACTATTCAGGTTCAATCGTCGTATGTCACTCCTCGGCTGTACCATCATAGCCTCGGCTCGGGAGCTTTTCCACTTTGGAATCATCTTCGGACTCGTATTCGTTGGATTCTCGCACCTCTGTTTTCTGGTCTTCTCGCACGAACTGTATAAATTCCACACCTTTGTCACAACAGTCGAAACTCTTACTAGCGTTATGCTTGGAAAGTTTAGTTACGTCAGTCTCGAACGCACTAACAGAGTTCTTGGCCCTGTGATGTTTTTTTTCTACAGCATCGGAGTTGTGTTCATTCTTATCAACATGTTTCTGTCCATTATAATTGAAAATTTCAAGAAAGTGAAACACAATAACGACCTTCAGTCCAACGAGCACGAAATCATCGATTTTATCACCGACCAGTTTTTCAACTGGCTGGGATTAAAGTCGCGTTCGATATTCAGAAATCGTGTTCACAGTGCTGTTGAAGAGGAATTTGCAGGACCGAAGTACAAAAAAAAGAAACGCATAGATGAAATACAGCAGCTCGAACATAGGGTGGATCGACTTGTTACGTTTATCAAGAAAGTGCACTTTGACATCAACGAGGACGAAGATTTTCTCAGGAACGATGGAGAAGTAACTTACTTAATTCCGGAAATTCAGATGGAGTCTTACCCTTAAGCGAAAGACCGCCAACTCTACTTACAGCGGGCACCTTTTCGGGACAGTGATTTGGTGCCGGTTCGTACGAGGAAGTGTCTGTATCAGCACAAATAAGATAAAATTGACCCAGTTTCAAGCTGTAAAATGTTATCGTGTGAGTCTGCTGTGCGGTCTTGTTTCGTCACTTTCCAGTCAAGGTGTATTTTTGATAACAATTAAGCAGTTCAAGTCAAAACGTAGAAGCTGAACTTTTCTAAAACTTACCACAATGAAACTGTATTATACAGGAGCTCCTGGACAAGGTGAATCAGTGACATATTTACTTCCTTTAAAGAGCAGAACCTCAAAATTTACAACAGCAGAATAGAACTTTATAATTCAGTGCATCTAGTCGCAGGTTGAATGCATTGCAGAACAGCAGAATACAACTTTGTAATTCAGTGCATCTAGTGGCAATTCAATGCATTGCTCGTCAAAGCAAATCACAGCAAACAAACTGCTGTGACGAGCAATGCATTCAGATGTTAACCTGGCTCAACTTGGGGGGACTTCAACGACTCGATCCGTCCGTAGTTCCTCGGCTTAGGCAAACTGGACAACAATTAACGTGACTGTCTTCTGCGAGTTTCAGTGTCCAAAGAATACGAACTCTATCAAATAACGACTACTTTTCTCAAGATGGAATTATTTTAATCAAGTGTTATTTGTGCCTAACTATTGAAATCAATGGCTGCAAAAATCAGCGGGTTTGGCATGAGCCACATAGAGCTATTCAGTGCTGTTTGTTGAACAAGGGGGTTTGAAGCGTATGGGTGATTAAAATACAATAAGTTTCTACAACTCTGAATAACATATTTATAAACCAAGGCTCACAATTTCTAGCTCCGGACTAAGTGAAAACGGCAAAATTCATTTCTATACGAGATCCTTTCTTGTTTTACGATTGCTGCAGCTTGAAAAAGTGTGAACTGGGTGTAATTTTCATTAAATACTAATAAATTACACAATTCTATAGAAAACTATAACAAGAAGTTTCAGTCTTAAATGGTTGTAACTGCGCATAAGTTACCACGAATTTCCATACGCACAAACATCCCGCATTTCTTTAAATAACGACTGCGCATTACATCAAGCGCAGGGGTAGTGTATCAACACGTAACGTGGTGCAATCGATTGAGCTTACGCTTCGATCATCATTTTCTGAGTGGCTGAATGGTAAGCAACTGGAAATTACGCATTCAGAGATCGAATCGAAGTCACAACTCTCAAAGAGCATGCGCAACTTTAAAATTGTGGGTCCGGTTGATATGAGCATATACGGAGAGAATTTCTCACTACCGGTCCTTGTTACTCCAACTGGTCACCTGACAATGACTTTCTCCCCCCGTTGACGCTTGAAATGTTCCGCAAGGCTTTCAAACCTCTTGACCCCCTGCACCGCAATAGCAGCTGCTCTAAACTTCCTGCGAGGGTTGATCTTTCGACCAAGAAACTCATGGTCGAGATCCGAATCGGCCGTGTTCTTTACCCAAGGGTGTGTTAAGACCTCTTCAGCGGAATATCTATCGTTTGGGTTCACAATAAGCAGTTTGGAGATCAGATCCTTGGCTTCATCGGAAATGTTATCCCAGTAAGGAGAAAGGAACTCGTAATCACCCTCCATGATCACATCAAACAGTTCATCTTGGTCCCGCTTAGCGCTGCGGAATGGCGGGAAACCACAAAGCATGATATAGGTGATGACGCCCGCTGCCCACATGTCTACCTTGAGCCCGTATCCAGTCTCCTCCAGGATTTCAGGTGCCACGTAAGTAGGCGTACCGCACACTGTGAATATTGGTGTTTTGACTTCCATAGCTAAGCCAAAGTCTGCGAGTTTCAGGATTGTTTGACCGCTAGGTTTTTTGTGGACCTAAAAGGGATAAAATCCACACATTAGCTCTTAAACCGTTCAGTGTAACGCTTGTCCATGTGAATCGTCGACGATTCGTTTGCGAAAGCAGTCGGGCTGTCAAGAACGTAGGCCGAACCCTTCAGGCCCGCCTTCAGACGTCTCAATGAATCTCTTTCTCAGGAGAAATTGGTGAACGCGATGCCTTTCAATACGCTCTGGGACCACTTGACATTAAAATACATTGAAAGGGGTATCTCATTATTAATAGTATAAATCCCTTAACGAAGGCGCTTTGTGTGAATAAATACAAACGATATCACAAGGATGAAACACGTTTTCCTGCCTGTTAAACCGGCAAACTTAGTAAGGCATCAGAAGTTTCAACTGACAAGGGCTTAAGGAGGTGTGGCCCTGAATGAATCTAAAGAAACCGTTATCTGATTATTGCTTGTATTATTATCACAGGAGGCAGAAAATAATGCCTCTAAAACAATACGTGGGAGGGTACAGTACACTACAGTTTGGGATTTTATCTACAATGCTGCAAATGAGATTAAAAGGTGGCGGCTGCACGCGTCAAACGCACTTACCATGGTTTCATCACATGAACTAAGAAGCCAAAATAATCAAACAAAGGCCGTTTTTTAATAAAACTTGGCATGTGATTGTTTGAATAGGAAGCAAGATTTAATGCATTGTCGTTCATTGTATTTGCAAAACAACGGCAGTATTTACTCAAGGAATGTTTTATCCCAAGCCTTAGTTTCTGCTATTAATCTATCTACGTACTCAGTGTAATTGGTTTCGTCCCGAATTTTTCATTTCAGTTTCTGCAAAAAGAAATTAAAAGGACAATTCTTCAACTACTTCGGCCGCCGAGCCATGAAAAAATTAATTTCCCTCCAAGTGTCAAGATTAAGATATGCGATGTGGCTCTTAGTAGGTCTGTGGACGAAATTCCCAGGTGACCGTTTGACAGGATTTAGTACTTGCAAGTGATTCTGTTTAAAATGACAGCCCGGCCATTAGTATTAAAATTTAACTTTAAAATTCCAGTTGTATTAACAGACCTACCAGAAGATTTTCCGGCTTCAGATCTCTGTGAACAATTTTTCTCTTGTGCAAGTAGGCCAGCGATTTGGCGATGTCCTTCACATAATTCTGTGTTACTTCCTCTGTGAATTTCACCGAGGATGAAATAGCATCGAAGAGGTCTCCCCCCTTGATCAACTCCATGACCAAATAAATGTAGCGAGGGGTGTCGTAATCTTCGTACATTCGGACAATGTTCGGATGTCTGCATCTCCGCATGATTTCTATTTCGTCCCTTATCATTTGCTCTTTACCTCGAATTTTATTCTTATCCACAATTTTCAAAGCAAATTCCTTCTTGGTTATTTTATCAACACACTCGCGTACATCAGCGAAATTTCCGTCGCCAATTTTCTTGCCCATGTGGTACACATCTTCCACGCTCTTCTCCGTGACCGTGCCATATTTCACTTCGTCTTCGGATACAATTCCACTGTCATCTCTTAATGTTTTATTGTGAGCTTTATGATCGCTCACACGATGCTTTTTACTCACAGAATATTTTCTGTTTTGTTTTTCTTCGTCAGGGTGATCGCTATTTGCATTCTCCGACTTGCTGACTTCGTTACGTGCATTTTGAGCTCCAAAAACACTGTTGTTTGCGGCACTGCTACGTTCAGAACTTTCAGCATTTTCTTTATTTTCTGTTTCTGCTCTAGCTACTAAGTTGCTGTTACCGATTTGAGGTAGTTTCAGCCCGGGCTTATGCTTCTTTTCCGGGATGCTATTCTTGGCCTTGCCGTGACTTGCTTGTGCACGTCTAGCAATTGAATTAGCTTGTGCATGTGATCTACTCTTGCTTTCTTGTTTTGGTTTATTCTCAGCTTTAGCATTTATGTCTGGTAACTTGGGTAGTTTACTTTCCTCGACGACGGAAAGAGGTTTACTCTGTTCAACTTCTTTTTCCTTTCTTTGTTTGCTGTGTGACATTCCTTCGTTACTCAATTTCGATTGTTTAGTTTTAGAATGCTTTTTTGTGCTCGCGCTTTGCTCCAGCTCTTCCAAAATATCCGGGATGTCATCTGGGCTGAATTTCTCGTTTCCCACAGCAATAAATACATTATTTTCGTCTCCAAATAATTTGGCCACATCGCGAACATGCTGTCCCGTAACAGTGAACAATTTTCTCGGTGGGCTCAAACCGCCCGTGTTTCCAAAGGAAGCAGCCACTTCATCGAGTACTTGATCAAGTTTTTGGGCTGTCCTTTTGTTTAAAAGAGCTTTAACAACAGTTCGAGGTTTATGCGGTCCATTTCTGATTACAGTCACTATCTTTGGTTTCATGTTTACACTACCAACACTCGCGGTAGCACTAGGATGTTGATCTGAATATCCCCTCTGCTTGGAATGCTCCGTCGGTCTGTTGGCCCCGTGGTGTCGCCGTCTTGTCTCGTTATTCGCCATGCGGTATACATCAGGCAGTTCGAACTGCTGTCTGGAGCCCCAGTGGATCTGACGCTGCCTCCCTCCGTATGAAATCTTCTTCAGACGTGAGTACGAAGAGCAAACGTACGCTTTGCCGTCAATTAACTGATCAAGGTTGTCAACTTTGGCACCACTCTCTAGGGAAAACAGGTAACGCACTCCCAAAGGTAAATCGCGAAAGTATCTTAGGCGGCCCAGCTCCATCAGAAGGATTTCAACAGTCCGAAATCTCCTGGAAGTAACAATCATTACATGTCCACGGAAATTTCGATCTCCATTTATGTAAAAAATGACGGTCTTGGATGATCTGCCGACTTCGTGACCGGCGAGACCGTAAAATGATGATTTAGTAGTCGCCATCTTGAATTAGTTGTTTTCTGTTAAAACAACCAAACTGGTTTAATTCTTTGAATGTGAAAGGTCTTTACGGCTTTACAATTACCTCTTATTAATGTTACTTCCGACATAACTTCTCGTAGGAAACAACATAGCCAGTATAAGCAGCAAGGTCAATTCAAACGGCCGGAAAATCGATCGATTGTTTGGTTATTTGTCGAAGCTTCAAATCACTCAATGTAAACCAAACTGTTATGACTTTCGTCGTCCTCCATGCCTTTTTTGCCGTCGCTGTTTCAGGGAAAACGATCTCCAGGCATCTACCAACAAGAACACTGCTCTGCTGTTATTTGAAGGCTCATAAACGGTGAAATACCGTATCGTTTTCGGAGTTTGCTATTCATTACATCACTACGCGCATTACAACTGCGCGTGCATACTACGTTACCACGGCAACAAATTCGATTGAAGGTTCCAAAAGCCAATACAACTCGTTCCAGCGCGCAGATTTATATCCTGAAACCAGTTCACGTTTCCCATTTGTCAAATTGTCGAGGCAAAATAATGGCGAATTCTGAGGAAAGCTGGAGCGAATGTACAATAAGATGAATTCGCAATTAATTTCGCAATCAGGTTGTCACGCTATTCTTTCGAAATTGCGTGACATCTTAAACGTGTGGCGACCTCTGGACCTCTCCGCCAACCACTTAAGAACTTTCAAGGACCACAATAAAAAGCTTTAAGGACTCATTTTGTATTTCGGTCAAAAGCTACCACTGAAAATATTGAAACAATAGAACTATTTTTGTTCCTGAGGACCAATACTATTGCGATTATATTCATTGTCAGAGGGATAATTGATTCTATTCTTTTCAGGCCGGCGTCTTCTAGAACATTCAGAGCGTGAAACAATGTACGTTGATATATCGAGAATAAGCCAGCTTTTAGCATAGAGAGCTCATTATCAGAACTTTTTCTTTGGATATTAATTTTTTTTTCTAAGGTAATCTTATCAGTTTAACACCCAAAACACCCAATTAAGAAAATGCACTACACTGAACGATTAGCTCTAGTTCTACAGGATGTAAATTGACTATGAACTTGGGTTTCAAAAACGTGTGGCGCAGTAGCATGAAATCGTTAGCGTTTGTCGATGTCCGCAGATCTTTCACGTGCCTTCTGTTTTTGTTCTGGTACCCACCCACGACGTTTTCTTTCTGACCGAAATGGCGGGTAATCTTTGGTTCGCCACTTTTTGTCCAGAAGTTTGGTTGTATCAAACGCGTTGATGTAAGTAAATTAACCACCGTAGGGGATTTGAAAGCTGACGTTTCGAGCGTTGGCCCTTCCTTAGAGCGAATAAGGGCTTACGCTCGAAACGTCAGCTTTCAAACCTCCCTACGACGGTCAATTTACTTTCATATAAACTTCGTTTGATACAACCAAATTTCTGTCCTTCACCCACCGACGCAGCACCACGTTCTTTAGAAACAAACCCCGAAATGTGTTCAATTTTTGACCAGCACATATAATCTTACATGGTTCGAAGCTACTTGGAAAGCTACAATTCACCACCCAACGTTAGTGTTTGTTGATACCATCTTGCCGTTTGTTTTAGTAATCTCAGCCTTACTCGAGCCCTTAAGGACAAGTCTTAATGTAGCTGTAACTCCCGGAAGGCTAAAAAGCCCGGAGGGTGAGCCCTCCGGGCTTTTTAGCCTTTTAGCCACGTAACTTTTCCAACACCACTTCTTAAATAAGTTAAAACTTTAATTGGAAACGTAGAAATGCAGGTTGAAAACTGAAAACACAAGTAAGCGAAATAAAAGGTTACAAAGGTAAACACGATACAAAGGTTATTCGAAATGGGACAAACGACGGAAACTGAGAATGAATACTTACACTGTTATCACTGTAGAAACTATAAGATGTACTTATACACTGCTAACTGATAGCGAAACGAGGGACTGCTGAATGGCGAAACTGAACTTAATCTTTGACCTGTACGTAGCGCGACTGCTTTGCGAACAGAGAAAGCAAAGAACATGAAACTAAGGGTTATATACACTAATAAATTATGCAAAAAGAAAACTAAAGCGAACTAAGCATACTAATGAAACGAAACGTACAAAAGACACTAATGAACAGGTGAAACATAACACTAAGAGACTACCAGAAAAACAAAGACGCAAAAAAAAAAATAAATAAATAAATAATGCTGAATGCTTAAAAGGAGCAAAAAACAAAAAAATGTAACACATAGATCCTTACAGTACCTATTTTATTACTTAAAGTATTTTGCAAACTCTTGTGGAAATTTCGTGCCGTTTTGCGGAAGATTCTAACGTTAGCTCCCAGTTATTAAAGACGTCCGCTGGGTATTGTTTAATCTGTTCATCCGCAATGAGCCCAAGGGTCGTGAAACATTCAGTAAAATGTTTAAGATATGAAGCACGTGCTTCACAAGCAAGACCGCCTCAGATCACGTGCCTGGCAACGAAAATAGGCACACTTGCATGTTGCCAGAGTACCAAATCAGTAGGTGGGATAGGTTTCCACAAAAACAGGTTTGTGTGCACACGTCAGCAAGACGTTCTACTGTATCTCATTGATTAAATGTTGGTGCCAGGGACGGGACCATACCCCTTGCATTCGGGTGGTTTTTTTTTTTGGCTATTTTAAATGTTGGTAGGTACCACTGCAATAGCGGTTTGTTTGAACTACGCGTATGTTTCATGGGATGAGGGGGTTGGTGAACGAGAGGAGAAAGAATAAGCGGCGGCGGAACGCGGTTCGACCAACCATGACTTAGTTCTGCGCTAAAATATGAGCAGGCAAGTGCCGTTGTTGAAGGGTTTGCTACTATTTGCCACTAA
>BLFK01000812.1:2080773-2095773 GCA_014634185.1 Astreopora myriophthalma | reverse complement strand
TCATTGTTTCTGTTGTTTGTTTTAATGGTTCTATTGTTCTCTGAGCCAATCGCGTGGGCTGTTGTAATAGCTGCGTACAAACCCGAAAGGTGGTGGAGAGCTGAGGGCAGAGGAGGATCACAAAAGCGGGGTGGAGTGGAGTGGAGGGATTACTGATTGACACTTCTGATAGCAATTCCTAAAAGGAAGGGGCGCA
This sequence comes from Astreopora myriophthalma, assembly GCA_014634185.1. NCBI lineage: Eukaryota > Metazoa > Cnidaria > Anthozoa > Scleractinia > Acroporidae > Astreopora > Astreopora myriophthalma. The sequence continues at coordinate 2,095,577 of BLFK01000812.1, read as the reverse complement.
ACCAGCCCATTGGGCTCCCGAGATTTCCTGTTCTACCGCATATGGGTTCACAGACGATATTGGGGTAAATGACAGCAAATACAAACCGCGATGGGAACCAGGCATCCTCACCTTGACGAGTTCCAGATTGCCACCGAAGGCATTGACGGTGTGAACGCTGTCAAAGCTGTGAATTAGGCCAGAGCCTTCCAGAAGTCGAATAAATTGATCTCGCATGCCTAAAACAAAAACAATTAAGCGGAAATCGTTGCCACCAGGAAGCTGAAAAACCACATCCTGCAGTTTCAGACTTCCATCGAGTCTCAGCTTTTAGACTAATTAGCTCAATTAGCTTCCAGGGCTGCGTTGTTCGAAACAGGGTTAGTGCTAACTCTGGGTTACGTCCAATTAAATCCTATTGGTTCTCAAGGCATTTAATCCCGGTTTAGAACTAACCCCGCTTCGAACAACTCGGCCCAGAATCTGAAAAACAGGAAGTTCAAGTTTGATTTTCCTGTTACCTTCGAAAAGTAGACTGAATGTCTGCAGGAACATGAACATGAACATAGCTTTATTTAGCCTCGGATTTTAGAGTAGCTTATGCAGCTAATAAATCTCTGAGCATTTACCCACCCAGCCCTGTGACTACGTTCACAAAGGCCAGACCACAACATCGGGATCTACGTCCCCTACTCTTCGCGAACAGTGTGTGGGTTCTTTAACATCCCACGAAGTTATTTGCGAACGAGGGTTGTGAGACGGGACCTACGGTTTATCATAATAATAATTATCCGAGAAGACCAGAAAGTCTAACCATTTGCAGTTGTCTAAGCAAAGGCAGCATTTTCTCCTCAGTTATTTAAAGACCCGGAGTGATGGTCCGAGGTTCGAACCCATGACCTCCCGCACGACAGGAAGTGCGGCGCACTTCCTGTCGTGCGGGAGGTCGTGGGTTCGACAACACGACTTTAACGTGTCTAATTACCTCCAGCCTGCGAACACAGTGAAACAAAAGCCGGAAATGCGTCTGTGTTTGCAGGATAAATTACCTCAGGCCGAGAGAATTTTGAATGATTGCCGTAACTGCTGTTACAATTAAAAACTGGAAGATCAGCAATGTCTCTAGTTTTAGCAATGTCTCTAGTTTTCTAACAGCAACTGCTCCTACTCATTTACCCGTAGTCTCTTACTCGGCTCAGTCCACGCAAAGTATCTATTAAAACTTTCATAATCTGAAAAACAGGAAAATTATTGAAGTTTGATTTCCTGTTTTCTTTGTTTTGAGAAGTAGACTAACTGCCTGCAGTAAGTGCGACAAATCCATTCCAAGGTTCCAAATACTCTGGCCGAGAGAACTGACTGCCTTAACTGCTGTTACGATTAAAAAGCGAAAGATGCCAGTATCAATGTCTCTAGCTTTTTTTTCCTTCTAGCAGCAACTGCTTGTACTCTATTGACCCCAAGCACGTTACTTCGCTCAGTCCACACAAACTATCCATTAAAAGAGTGTTTTTACACCGTAAGGGAAGTGAAGGAATGCGTGTGAGGCTCATTACACAGGCGATTTAGCATGTTCTTCCGCCCGCGGGTGCGTCAGCGCTGGGGCGACAAGGAGATCAAACGGAACTTGATGGAATTTTCCTTTTCTCCGATTTTGCGCAGTTGTCGTTCCACATCACAACCACATCAGTCAAGCAAAATTCTAACAACTGATTTGCCGACATCGTTGGCGAAAGCAAAGACTATATGGTGTTGGTAACCTTATTGCAAGGCAAAGCTTAATTACTGAATACCCCGCCAATGATTTGAATAAGAAATGTGTCTATTGTATTCTCACTAGCTCTTAAAAGAACGCCGCTAAATTCTAGCAATAGTGGCGGGGTATTCACTCCCAAGGCAAAACAAAGCACAAAATGCTGGTTTGAACGCCGGTTGCAATTTATGCGACTGTTCATAATTTCGAAACAAGTTGTGAATAATTATCCACGGTTTTAAGTTCGGGGAATACATTGGTGATGGCTCCAAACACGATTTCTGAACATTACTACATGTACTGCCTTGGGGGGGGAGGGGGGGGGGCTGCTTGACATCCCAAAAAGACGGCTGCGAAACGAGGCCAGCGCAAAAAGGGGAACAGACGAGAGAAAGGCAAGCGCCGAGAAACAACTCGGTCGCAAGTGTGTACTCAACTCTACCCAGCCATCACAAATTTATTTCCAATCGCAACAAATATTTGGTGTTCTGCAGAAAATAGCCAACTCGGTAAGCGTGGTTTCCACTAGCAACGCAAGCACCAGCGGTAGCATAAGCGGAAGGACAAGAGCGCTTATTTCACCATGGAAACGGGCTCCTCGCAAGCATAAGCGCAAGGATCAAAAATTTTCCAGGCTTTAAAATAAAACATGATAAAAAAAATAATAATGATAATCCATGCAATTCGGTGATTAATGACTGCAATCACCTGGAGCTAATTTGACGTTAACGATGTGACATCGCATGCAAACGTGGGTAGCCGGCTAATATCTAAGATAACTAATATACACTCGCTCTCTTCTCGATCCTTCGCAGCATTTCTACCATTTTGGTAAACTGGTATCTAAAATAACTAGTATACACTGTTTTTTTTTATAAGAACGTCTAATTTTGGAGCTGAGGCTAAACGTTCTTATTTATTTTCGCGATTTGAGCCTGAAAATGTTCTTATATGTTCTTAAAGTTACACGACTTCGATGCTGTGGAAGTTATTTTGGAAAGGTTTCAAATAACTGCTCAAATAAAAGCTGCTTTACATTTGTATTTTCTATTTATTCATACTACAAACGAGCAAAATAAGAACGTCCTTAACTGACTCTCAGCCTGAGGTACGTACGAGCGTAACTTTCATAAGAAGGGTCGCGAATGGCAGATGCGGAAAGCGAGCGAGTTCACCTAATCAAACCAAGAGTACATAAGTAGCTGACAGCTGCAACATATCAGTCATATCACCCGTATGGCCTTCCGCCTAGTTGACAGTGGTGGGCGATTTGGCTGTTGTACTGTTTTAATAACATATCGATTGCTTTAATAACACGTGATCGATTCCCTTTGCGTGGACAGAACGTATGTAACAAAGGACGAGCCACAAAAAAACAGACATCATTGACACTGCGGGACCTCGATGACAACTAAATACCTAAGAACAACCTCGAAAAATTTGGCGACTGAATGAAATTTAATTAAGAGTTCATGTCAAAATCCTCAAAACGAATTATCACCGCCTCCCTTCACGGACGAAGTATTAGCAAAGGCTTGTACTTCAAAGGTCTGTTCAGTTGAAATAATACGCGGAAAAGTTACTCGATCCACTTAAAGGCTCAAAGGCCTTAGGACCACCGACTCCACACGCGGAAAGGTGTCAGTTACACAAGAGAAAGGAAACGTTACAGATTTTCCGTCCTCTGCTGACAAAAAACAACACCCAGTACGAAACAAGGTGACTCGCTAGAAACAAGCCGCACCGCAAGGACAACGCGGAGACTTTGGTTGCTGTTTCAACGATGGAGGCGCCGACAAAAATAACTTGCGTCCATTTGGATGAAGAATGGTACAATACACAAGCTAATCTTGTCACAAACATCGTCTTAGTTGTGATGAACTTGCTAACTGCTCTCTCAGCTACTGTTGGCAATTTCTTCATACTTCTGGCCGTTTGGAGGACACCAAGTTTACGCACACCGTCCAACACGCTTCTCTGCTGCCTCGCAGCCGCTGATTTTTTAGTGGGACTAGTCGTTCAACCGACAAACGCACTGCAGATCATTTTCGAAATACAACGAAATGTCAAAGCTTATTGCGTGGCAAAGATCATCACCACAGGTTCGCTGTCTTGGATCTGTGCCGGAGTCTCTTTCTTGGTGATATCTGCCATTTCAGTCGAGAGATTTCTCGCCATAAAACTGCACTTAAGATATAAGTGTATCGTGACAATCCGACGCGTTTGGATTGTAGTGTTCGTCTTCTGGTCTATCTGTACAGCGTTAGTTGTGGCAAGGTTCTTAGGAGCCTCTTACCATGTTTTGGTTCTGATAGTAGTCGTTATGGATGTGATATGTATAACCACAACAGTTGCCGCATATTTCAAGATATATCTCCAGGTAAATGCCTCCAAATAAACTACTACAGTAACACCCTCAGACCTTCGACCTTCACAATAATCTTTCAAAAACAGCGCCAAACGCTTTCAAATCAAATCAATTTAGCCGAACATATGTTGTGGTTTGAATTTAAAATTGGATTAAAAAATTTTCAACCATTTCGCTGTCATTTTCCATTGTCTTACAATCATTGACATCAATCTGGAGCAACAAAAAACAAATAAAATTTGTTAAATAAATATTAAACCGGAAAAAATTAAAACCACAACATGTACACAGAATCAAAAACAGCACAACTGAAAAAAAAAAAACAACAAAAAAAAAACAGCAAGTGTTGTCAACTGAATGGCGTCTGTGACCATCGCATCAGTTTGAGAAACATGATGAACCGCACCACCAGAAAGTAGTAAGTGCTTGGAAAATCTCATTACAACATCTACATGTTTGAAATTTAATGATTTTAACCACACTTTGAACTGACTTCTCAGTGCCACCTTGCTTGCATATCACTTTCATTTCAGTAGGATTTCATTTTCCTACTTAATGGTCCGCCAATCCTGAGAGATCTGGATCGAGGATAAATGACATCATACATTCACTGGATTGAGATTGAGAGAGCTTTTTCAGAGTTTCAAACTCGTGTTCTGCATACTCTGCATTCACACACTGTAAATTTAAACCAGTAAGCGTGTGACGTCATTGTTTTCCTCGAGGCCTATCCCACCAGTTTAGAAGGCGAGCAATGGCGGACCGTTAAATTGGAAAGAAGAAAAAAAGCACTCAAAGTAAACGGCCTTCCTTTTTGGCTAGTCAGGTGTTAACGAAAGTGACACACTTCCGAAAGTCAGTCTGCACTGGTGGTTGCAAATACGCCAGTTCTAGCACGAATCAAGGCAAGCACGCGTTTCCATCAAAGAAGCAATAATTATAAATAAGAACACAATCGCCTTATTCCTTCTAAGGCAGTTTCCGGTTGCCTCGCGCGAGTGCTAAGGAAACGATCTGAAAAAAATTGGTGTCTATATATATAAAAAGGCGAATACCAGCCACGCCACAGAAGGAGCCGCCTGTCGCCGACATTTCGGACAAGTATCACAAAAGAAAACTTTCTCTATTTTCAGATCCGTGATCTACAAAGAAAAACCAAAGACCAGTCGCATTTGGCTCCTGATATGAAAAGCTTCAAGCGTTCTGCGGTAACCATGCTCTACATCATTTCCTTGTTTCTCGCCTGTTTTATCCCCTTTATAACTATACTGGTGGTAAAAATGCATCGCGGAGGAGGACCACGACTTAATATCATCTACAACGTCTTTGCCACAGTCGTTTACCTAAACTCATCCCTAAATCCGTTCGTTTACTGCTTTCGTTTGAAGGAGATTAGGATTGCCGTGTTCAAGATACTTGGGAGAAAGTACACAATTAACAAGAACGGAGAAATTGTCCCCGTTTCACGGACGATTTCAAATTCGAAGATAAACAACCTTAAGCCGAGCACGTACGTGTTCGAGAGTCGTGAAGGGGTAAAAGGAGAACTGGGATTAGCCTTATTTTGGACTGGGAAAATGGGATTTACTCACTGGGACTGGGATTTAGGCACTGGGAATGGGATGAACAATTATAAAATGGGAATGGGATTTCTTTTCTTCAGTGGTCTTTGCTCCAATATTTTGAAATAGAAGAATAAAATTTCGTACAATAGACCTTGCACTCCTCAGTAGAGACCGTGAAATCAGTATTTTTCGCCTTCGGGCCCGCGGTCTAGCTACCAAGCTTACACGGTTGCATAGTTACGTTCTGTCAGTTTTCCTGGTCAGCGGACAAGTTCTGCAAGTTTGCATATGGCGGGAAGATATTGTGAAGGGACTGGATAAAAATGGCTTCGGAAAAGGTTTCTCGCAAAATGGTAGTAGAAATAAAGTACATCAATGCAAATAATGCCGTTATACACACCGAAAACTCTAGATTTGGCAACTGGGATTTTGGCAAAAATTAGCCTGGGAACTGGGATTTGGGCCAAATTTAGGCTGGGAACTGGGATTTGGTACCCCCCTTCACGACCCTCGTGTTCGTAACTCCGTCAAATATAAATCTGTGCAATGCACGAGAAAGCGAGGTGTAAGATTGAGCCAGTTTTGACCTAAAGTTTGGGGTACCTCAAGGCTCCTGTTTGGGACCACTGTTGTTCTCGATCAACACGAGCGAGCTGTTTACTATCATCAGCCATCACTTGCCTGCCGCACACTGTTAGGCGGATGACACTCAGTTATATCTTGCGTTTTAACCTAATGACAGTGCTGCCCAAGAGTCCGCAATGAAAGCAATGGAGGCGTGCTTACAAGACATTCGCAATTGGATGATTAGGGAGAGACTCATGATCAATGATGACAAAACCGAATTCATGATCATTGGTACGAAGGCGCAATTACGAAAGATCCAGAACAGCCTGATCGTTGGTCAGTGTGAAGTGTTTCCCAGTGATGAAGCGATACGGAACTTAGGGGTGTGGATAGACAATATGATACGCGGTATTCTTCCACCTACATAACATCAGGCGTATCAGAAAATACTTAGACAGGGACTCGACTGAGAGATTAATCCACGCATTTGTAGCTAGCAGACTGGATTACTGTAATGGACTTTTATATGGACTACCTAGCAATTTAACATCTAAGCTACAGCGTGTTCAAAATGCGGCGGCAAGATTAATATAGCGTGCACCTTGGTACTGCCATATAACACCATTACTACGTGAATTACATTGACTTCCAGTGAGGTCCAGAATTGACTATAAGATTTTAATTATTACTTTTAAAGCAATCTATTGGACAGCTCCTAAGTATGTATCAGATTTAGTAACTTTAAGACCCAATTCTAAATATAGTCTTAGATCTCATGACAAGTTTCTTCTATCGCCACCCATGGTTAAGACCTTACCTACACTTGGCGATGGAGCATTTATGGCAGCGGCACCCAAATTGTGGAATGCTCTTCCTTATGATGTCAGGAGCACGTCGAATTTTAGTACTTTTAAACAGAAACTCAAAGCTGCACTTTTTATTCAAGCGTATAAATAAAAGTTTTGATATATTTTATACACATATGTTAAGTTAGTTTAATTTTACATGTAAATTTGGATTCGATTCCTGTTATTATTCATTAGTATTGTATACCGCTCGTATGTGAAGCGCATTTGAAAATTGTACAGTTGAATTTGCGCCATATAAATATTTATTATTATTATTATTATTATTATTATTATTATTGATTTCCAAGAGAAAGGGTACAGGCAAAATAAGCTATCGACTCTTGAAAAGAACGAGTTCATCGCTGCACTAGCAGCTCTTTTTCCAGCTCGCTTAAAACAAACCTAGAACGTCTGCGGAGAGGTTAGTTCAGCCATTCCTCCGAAAGAGCAATGTGTTCACTCGACAATGAGTGAAATTTCGACGAACTGAGCCGAAGAAGCGAACATGCCTTCAAGATCAAGAAATAACTTTTACAACCGGAACGTTCAGAGTATTGCTGTTCTTGTTTTCTTCCCTCAAAGAATGTGCACTAAATCTTCAGAGGGAGTCAAAACCGAATACAGCTGTAGCCTTTACGCCGTAGAAACTGTTTTCAACGTATCAAGTTATGGACAAGTCGGCGTTTACCTTTGGATTGCTTGAACCGTTTTTAAGCGAACATTCACAACCTTATTGGAACCTCAAAGTTAACGCAACTTATTTTTAATTTCCTTATTTACTTCTATACCTACTTTTTCTTTTTATATTAACGGAACAGTTCTTCCAATCGTATACGATTTCTGCAATAACCTTCCTCAACTAAATAAATAAACTATTGATCCTTTTAGGAAAGTACTTTACATTGTATTTAATATTTCGAGGGTATTAATAGACGAAGGAAATGAATAAAAACAAAATAATGTTAGCATCCAAAGAAGGGATCTTACCGTGTATCATATTAAGCGTGGCCCAACTGAGAAACCGCTGATCAACAAACTCTTTTCCAGAAATGAATCGAAATGAATAAAACAATAAACGTTAGCATCCAAAGAAGGGAATCTTACCGCGTATCATATTAAGCGTGCCCCAATGAAGAAACCGCTGATCAACAAACTGTTTTCCACTTGAACGCTTGACGGCTTCTGTCCATCCATTGAAAGCGTTCAACAGCGCCACGTGATCACTCCTGCTGTCATGCGCAAAGCCTTTACGAGACTGCAACACAAACGTTCAAGCCTCAAACATACGATTTACTCAAATTAAGTGATTTATTAATAGCTGCCCGTCATTCAGACGCGAGTGTAGGTACAGGAAAAGAGTTCGCGATGAAATTTAGTTATTTCTAGCCTTCCCTGAATTTATCATTATGTTCGAGTTTTACACAAGTGCACGAAAATTTCTGCGGTCAAATATTGCAGACAATGTACCCTGCCGAAAAAAGAAGTCAGAATTCAATGGAGGTTCAATTGAGATGCAGTGTTAGACTCTTTGGTAATGCGCATGAGTGGTGCAGCATCTCTTGAACCAAATACCCGGATAGCTACCTGATCAGCCTGGTCGCGGCAGTTCATTGGTGTCACAAATGGATCTTTGTAGCTTAAGCCCGCGGCGATTGTCAGCACTGGGTCCAAGCACCTGAATATCGCACCATAAATGATCATCTTGCTGATCCGTGGTTCAACTGGTAAATATGCCATGTGTCTTCCGAGGGAAGTTAGGTCTTCCTGTAAAGCAGATGCGCAAAAGAATTTTAGATTCCACTTGTGACAGGTAATGTCAACGTCTTTTGAAAAGCGCAAGGGGCCTTGTGGAAGCACAATGGATTGATGGAGTCACGACATCTGCCTCGCTATTCCTTCCTTAGACATGAAAATATGCCCCTAATTGAACTGTCTATCAGTTTCCTCAACCAAAATGGGTGACAAACTACCACCGTACCCACCAAACTACTCCACCCCACCCCCCACCCCAAGAAAAAAAATGGAAACGATCGAAACAACACACAACCGGCAACAAATGCATGAACTCCAAGGAAGACGTGAAAGTCACACAAAGACTAGATTCAAATCCAAGGTACACATTTAGGTCCCTGAAACTCACCTGATGATCCATTGCTCCGATCTCCTGCAATTCTGATATTGCACTTTGCACTGTAAACAAAACACAAGGAACCATTTGGAGGAATAAAAAAGAAGCCAATTTCACATTGATTTTGGCTTCTGAGACATGGCAGGAAACTGCATAGGAAATCGAGTGAATGAATGGGGCTCTGCACCTTCCAACGACTGTTCTTACCGGCAACTGGCGATGGGGGATCGAGAGCCTGGGACAAAAAGTCCTTCACTCTACAGGAATGACTTGAACACTGGATCTGTAGTTTGACAACGAAGAACGTGAATCAGCTGTTAGTACACATTTAAAAGTACCGTAAACTACGCTTATAAGCCCTGGGCTTATACAACTTCGTAAGGGGTTTTAGATGGGCTTCACAGATGGGGGGCTTATATCCGAGGAGGGCTTACAATCAGAACAAAAAAAAAAGACCTTTCAAAACAAGTTACAGCAGTGTTGATCGAAAATACTTTTTCCATACACATATCCATTAAGGTCACATATCCAAGTTTGGATATGTGACCTTAATTAGCATAAACGTTTGGAACCTTTAAACTCCAATTTCTCTTAAAATACTGCATCCTTTGAGAAGCAATATCAAACACTCAAAAGAGTGTTTCATCCTCCATCCAAACACCTCAAATTAGGTTAAAAAACTCAGCCTTCTGCCTCATTTTTCAACGTGCTTCTTGGTGTTTGGATATCTGATGAAAAACTCTTTTTCATGTTTGATATATTACTCGAATATAATTTATGGGTCAAACCACGAGTAAGGAACAGTGTAAGGCAAAGGTTTGTATTGTGGATGCTCTCCCTCAAAGAAACCATTCACTGACAATGATAACCTAACAGTTAACTTCTGCAAGCATTCTTCGTACAACACATAAGGTCAGTTTGTGGATAGAATATTGCATTGACCAGTACCACCCAGAAACCTGATCTAAAAGAAGCCAAAAATGTCTTTTACCTTTGTCTGTAGGACAATTTCTTCCAGTGAATTCCTCTGCATCTCAGCTGTCTGGTATCGAGCTGTAAAATATGTTCACAGTAGCTTGAGCCACCAAATCGTTAACTAGATAGGAAAAGTTGTTCCTGAATGAGCTTCACTTACCCATGATTTCAAACTGTTCCTTCGTAAAGAGGTTGAAACAGAAGCCTGGCTTGCATCGCCCTGCTCTGCCACGCCTCTGAACCACACTGGCCTGGGAAACCCAGCGTGTAGTTAAACAGGATACCTAACAAAACAAGCAGCTAGGTGGTTAGCTTGAGTAGCTAACAGTAACTTTAAACTGGACAGACAAAAGTAACAGCAAAGAAATCAATCTTCTTCCTACCTTGTTTTGTGCATCATATATTTTCTCCTTTTCATTTCCAGCATTTATCACATACACCACATCATCTATGGTGATTGATGTTTCCGCTATATTGGTGGCCAGCACAATCTTGCGGACTCCAATTGGGGGCCTAGATGCCAAATACATGTTTAATTAAGCTTCAGCTCTTTTCACCAGAGGATGTGCAGTGTAGCCCTCTCTCTGAAGAGCTTTTGGGTGCCAGATTTGCATGCATTTGCCATGGATTCAAATTCCACTCTGATCACAAGCTCCATTTGTCTTCGGTGGTGCCAATTTCAGTTCCATCATGCTTTATGAATAGCCATCTGGTTTCCTCCTCCTTTTTCGTTAATCGGCTGTTTTCTTAACGATGTTATGTTTACTGGAATTTAATTAATTTTCTCTAAACGGACCCCACAAGATTGAATCCGGCCTCATGCAATACTACATAAAGCATATTATCTTCTTTCTTTTTCTGTTTATTGCAGTATCTGTGGTCATTGCGTGAGCCTTTTGACCAAGTCTTCGTAGCACCCCAAGTTATTCCTTAAAGCAGGGATTTCCTTTTCAGCTGGTGACCAGTGACTTTCGCCACATGTGAAGAGCTCAGTCACCGGCAACTAAATGAGCATGCCCCTGGACCCCCTTAGAAATTTGCACCTTTGGCGCTCTTGTGGGCGCTCTGCACCCAGATTGTCCCCGCTTGCAAAAGGCCATTCACTTCCTGCTTCATTTGAAAAAGAAAACCCTGTGAAGTGCAACTAAAGTCCCAAAATACAGTTAGTTTCTAGTTTGTACACACTGAAAAATTTATTTGAACCTACTTCAGTTTGTCACGTAGTTAGTTACCTCAGACTTTGTCTTATTGTAGAAAATTACCATATAAGTGCCAGGTACACTCACCGTTCAAAAACGGCTCGTTGGTTAAACATAGGAAGCATAGAATGCAGTGGCAGGACAAGGAACTGAGATTTCTGCAAGGGAGTTTATTGATGAAAAAAGTAATCATTCTTTAATTTGAATGCATTTAGATGTCATGAAGAAGATTATGCTTGGTAATTTAAAGTTTCAAATCAGTATGCTAATGATAAGCACACAGATTGACTTACATGTGCATTGCTAATTTTTGATAACAAGACATCGTGAACAACAGCGATTTCATCCCAACCAGCCAAAAAGCACAAAATGGCTCCCTATCAACAAGCAAATAAAACTACATATTAAATGGTGATGAACAGTTTACAAACCTAATCAACTGCAATATCTTTATACGAACCTTTTTAATGAGAACTTTAAGGCTCAAATTCACGCATGTCTTAAGAACATGCTAAGAACAAACTCAAGCAATAGTGTAATGTTATGTAATGTAAAATTCTAGTTATGTGGAGAATCATCAGTTGAGCTACAAGTTAAAAACTAAAAACTCATTACAACTGTTTTACATGATTGCCGTCTGGGAATCCAATTGGTCAGATAAGCTCCTCATAAGTCGCCTAAACTGCCCAAACCATTTTCCACAAAACCATTAATTTTTCAAACCATTTTCCATGAAATTGTTCAAGGATTCTAGGTCATTCGTCCATGTCAACCGTTCGCCGTTTAGCTGGAGGAATTGCAGTCCAGAATACTCAAGGTTAAGTGGGTGTGACTCGGTATCAGCCACTACACAGGAACATCATCAGAGCAAGAGAGTACACACCTGTCCACCATGACTTCGCTCAAATATTCCAATATCAAATGTAGTCAAGAGTAAGGGAGGTGTTTCTATCAAAGCTGCAAATTGATCAAGACTGGACTAGCAAGACATTCTTTGCATGTGGGCTAGCCAGACACAAGGATTCCAACCCAATACGGTGTCAGCTGGTTGCATTCATAAAGGTTTCTGGAAATTCCATACCACATAATTTGAGAAGACACGAAAAACATTTAAGTTCAAATCATTAAAAAACCCACCACATTCTGTTTCAATTCAGCCTTGGTGGCGAAATTGGCTGCTGTTGTAAAAAAATGGACTGCAACCCTAATCTTATGCACAGTTTCCCTTCTTCGTATTGGAAACAGAATACATGAATATGCTCAATTTCTTCTGCAGAGAAACTGTTTCCATGGAAGTCAACAGCATCTTTCAACAATATTTGCACTCTGGTGCTCTATCATGTTGATACTTTCACATTTTGCCACAGCCACTTGCAATCAAAGAAACAGTTGAATGACCATTTAAAACGTCATTGCATGCTGCAATAAATTTATTGGACCAAATGATATATAAATGAATCATACATTGAACTGTGGATATGTAATCAAGTGAAGCTATGACCCTCGCAGTTATGAATGCAATTTTGGCAATTGCATAGAGAAGCCTGAAAAAATTCAGAACTTCAATGGGGTTTGAACCTGTGATCTCATGATGCTGGTGCGATGCTCTAACCAACTAAACCCACAAATGACCAGCTCCCAACATCAGTGGCTTCATAGCTCAGTTGGTTAGAGCGTTGCACAAGAATCACAAGCTCACGGGCTCAAACCCCATTGAAGTCCCGCATTTTTTTCAGGCTTCTCTACGCAATTGCTAAAATTGCGTTCATAACTGCGAGGATCATAGCTTCACTTGATAAATTTATTGACTGACTGCTTTACCTCTGGGTAATTCCTGCATATGTAGAGAATCGTTTCACAGACAAGGTCAGTATCAGCCTCTGGATTCAATGTTTCACTCTGTGCCTGAAAACGATAATTATTAGCATATTATTCATTAATTTTTAAACCTATAACACAATATGAGCCCATGAACAAAAAATAGCAAAAAATACCAGTAAGTCTTTGTTTCAAGAATTACTCCACTTTCACATACTTATAAGTCAAGTTGGCAATGGGGCATTTTCAAATTGCTGTTTTCCTCTGGTTCAAAGCGAGTCTTGCTGCTCAACCATCCAAATGATATTGAGTATGACTTGTATGAAAATAGACAACTCATTTCCATTTGAATGATCTGAATGGATGCGCACCAAGACTCACTTTAAAACCGAGCTAAACAGCAACTCAGAAATGGGCTATTTAAACATATTCGGTATAATATAATAAAATAAAATAAAGCAATATTTATTTTTTATGAAAAAAATAAAAATAAAAATGATTACAGGTTTAATTTTAAAGCAAGTATGGTACCATCAACACCCCAGCTCCAGGAAGACTCCAACAGAATGAAATCAAGAGGCATTACTTATGTCAGTCACCACATTTCTGAGACAGCCATCACGACTATGGCTTGAAGATTTAAAAACAGAGTGGCTATTAAATGGAAGCATCATTTTGTGCCTCTAGCAATTCACACAACAGTGAAAAAACATTTTTTTTCATGTTCTCTATTTGTAATTTAACAAGTTTTACTTGGCATCAAAGCAAATTGTTCAAGAAAATCCTTATGTGCCAGGCTAGCTACAAACACACTTCAGAAAAGGAAGGTGGTTCTGTTGATCTAATCTTCTGTTCTTTGTCATGTAGATTTCTGTACCAACTTCAAAGTTTTACACACAAGCAAAGTACAGCAATGTGGATTCCCCACATTGGAATACAAAGTTCTCTTGTTAAACAGTAGAGTATTTTCCAATTTCAGTACCTTTGTGTATGGAAAGCCTGTAGTCTACACACCATTGCAAGAATTGTCAGAAAACCTGGGCTGGGGTGTTGAAATGAAACACTGTTAAATGAATAAATAAAGGGATTTATTCCACTACTTAAAACTTATTCCACTACTTGAAACACAGAGGGGGTGGTCTGACTGGTTCAACTTCTGCAAGGGCAGGAGGCCTGGAGCCACACTCCTTTCCCTTAGATTCCTTGTCTTTGTTGGGTTATAATGCCATGTTCTAGCTAAAACTGCCAAATCAAGTACCGATAGCATCAAGATTTTTAGTAACAAAGCCGAAATGCCAGACATGTTAACATGTCAATTTTTATGAATGAGTAAGTAACAACCAGAGTTTTGCATGAAAAGATATTACTGCATGACCAGATTCATCTCCACAGTTACTGCAACAAAAGAGCAGACAAGCTCACATACATCTACAGATAACTTAAACTCATCAACAATAGATGAGCTTGGGAGCTCGTGCCTTAAGGTTGGTGGAGCTGAGAACTGATCTCTCAAAGGAGGAGGTATCCACGGCAACCTTGCGAGCAGCCACCACCAAAAGCACCGTCACACTGAAACAATCAGTGCAATACTTAAACAAAAATTG
>BLFK01000812.1:2078467-2080763 GCA_014634185.1 Astreopora myriophthalma | reverse complement strand
ACTTTGAATATGCTAAGCAAAATGCCCCTGCGATAGCCAGCAAGCAAGCATGTGCAATGTGACCATGAGGAACTCCCTGCAAAACTCAGGGCCACCCCCAAGCCATTCTGAGGGGTGACAGCTGACCAGCATTGTCTTGATTTTAACCTTGCCTTCATTTCGTTTAACCAAATAATAACACTCGATCACTAATAAATAACCATATAAATTACGACTTTGGGTAAAAACCTTTGCAAAATTGTTGTTTGGTTTGAATCTCTTGCTCTGTGATGGCCCAGGAACTGCTGATGGTATTCCACCCAACATTCGATGAACATCAGGAAGAAAATACTCTGTTACAGTGTGTGTAAATCCCGGAATTGTCAAACTGGGGCAACTAAATTGAAAAACAAAGTGGCACAATGATGTTAGATGCTACAAGACTGCTGTTTTCTATTTACTTATCAGTGGCATTAAGGATGAATGAACAGCTTTATTAATGTGGCACACCTTATCTTCTATCTGGTAACATGTAGCCTAATAATTGGGGACAGCTAATGATTAAGATATAATTCAGTGTAAGATTACATTCAGTGATATATACAATAAAAGTGATAAATACAATTAACCACTCTAAGTACATGTAATTAGAAACTATGTAGAAAATGAAAAAATTATCTTAAAAAGTATATAATACTGCAATAGTATTTAGATAAAATAGTATTTACATCAACTACACTGTGATCTAAAAGTAAGCAAAAGTAAGTCGGTAAAGTAGGGCCTTAAGTATTATGCAGACAACAATTTATATATTCCTTGTTCTGGAGACTGGACTGGAATATTTTTCTTGAAAGCAAATAAATCTTTAACAGTACACACCCATGAAAATAATGTGAGAATCTCTCAGAATTCACCGTTGCACTCATCACAACAACTCTTAATTCTTGACTGTTGCTAAGCAGTGTCTTCAAGAGGATAAGCAGGAAATCTGTGTTGATGTCTCGCTCATGTACCTCATCAACAATCACATGACTGACACCTATTAATCAAAGTCTGTGAATTAGATATGAGATCTTTTGTTTGATACCACTGCATTAGATAGATCAGCATTGGATAGTTCTGCTATCATTGCTCGTAAGTCAATATTATAGTAAGACTTTATGACACACAATGGGCCATTTCCGAGTTGCTGTTTTCCTCTGGTTCAAAGCGAGTCTTGGTGCTCAACCATTCAAATGATAATGAGTTTGATTTGCATGAAAATACCCAACTCATTTCCATTTGAATGGTTGTGCACCAAGTCTCGCTTTCAACCAGAGGCAAACATCAATTCGGGAATGGGCTATTAGAACATGGTAGAAAATAATAATGATGATGATGATAACTTACTTGACCACTTCCCTCGAGAGACTTTTCAGGGCCAATGAAACAAATTATACAAATGAATTTAACACAGTTCCAACAAGCAGGAGGCAAACCAGGTGGCTATTTACAAACGCAGCTGAGGAGTTGAACCATGGACTACGTAGAGCAATTCCAGCCAGTGGTCAGAGTGCGACTTGAACATGGGTCCTCCGGATTACAAGTCCAGGCCCCAGAAGCTCAAAAGGTGGATAACGCTATCCACCGGATAAATCACTGTCCAGCGGATAACAGATAGCAAAACCAATTGCGTTATCCAGTGGATAGCGCTATCCACCCTTCGAACAACTGGGGCCAGCACCTTAACCACTTGGCCATGCTGCACATCACAGAAGAAACCAGTGATCATGATCATGATGGTGATAACAGTGAAGATTTTGTTTGCACAGGTTTGGAGATAAGTGTGCACACATGTGTACCTTGTAAATGAGCATTATTCTGCATCCTTCTCAGTAGAATTCCTGTGGTACAAAATAAAATCCTGCCACTCCGTGTTGGGGGTATGCCTTCTAGCCTCACCTATAACAGATTTAAAGCACGGCCAAAGATATATTTTCTGAGCTCTTACTTGGCATTAATTTTGTATTAAAGAAGTTTCAATTCAATTTTTCATGGTCAATACCTGATATCCAACACTCTTTCCCAGGACTTCTCCCCTTTCCCAGGCCACTCTCTCTGCGATTGACATTGCTACGATACGTCGTGGCTATGGCCACATAATGCACAAGATAATTAAGTGAATGTATGCACTGCAAAAAATGCTATGAATATTTACAAGTAAGCACTCATTAATAAAAAAATTACTGGTAATTTAATCAAAGCATTTAAACGGATTCCAAGATTTGATTGTTTGAGAAGTCAGTTTTAACACTTGTCCAAAAACAAACTGTGAGAT
>BLFK01000812.1:2063467-2073467 GCA_014634185.1 Astreopora myriophthalma | reverse complement strand
GCTTGACCTTAAGCAATCCATGCTTAAGGTGCTGCAACCTCACCACAGCAAAGCAGCAGACAAGCTCTTTTTTGAGTCAATTGAAAATAGAAAGATTTCTTGTTTTTCTTTGCTATTTGGTTTTAGTCCTGTAAATCTTGACAGTCAACACAGTTTGTCATCACAGATTCTTGGTACAACTCCACCTGAATTGTGCTGTGAAAAATGTGAAACTCATTCTTCAGTTTTTGGTTTGCTATGTTGAGAACTTTCTGTGAGTCATGCCCTCTTTCTGGAAAAGAACAATGTAAAAATATTGCGTGATGCAAAATAATAAACAAATAATAATATTAATTAAAGGTTTCATCACCCATGACCCATCTGTATCTGGAACATTACTGCAACTACTGGACCCCTTGGATATAACAACCATCAATTTGGTATTGTCTGATCCCCTTCTTGACAATGTGTAATGGTAATGTCACACTCACATCAAAGTCACCTTTGCAAAGCATACAGCTGGCAGGATGCCACAGGCAGACCACGTCTAAGAATCGGTAGCGTTTCTTTTTCTTCGTGGTCTCATATGGCAATTAGCCACATGCTTGTGCTTCTCACTGGAGTTAAGCCCTGTTGGCTGGGGTTACCACTTGGATGGATGACCATGCATAATATCCATGTCGTTAACTTGTTCTTGTTTTTTTTTTCCTTTGCCTTGTTGTTTTTCTTCTTAGACAATTTTTTTTTAAAAATAAATTTCCAGTATCATGTGGGAAGTGTTATAAGCAACACAAAAACAACTTCTAACCCACACCTTGAACTCAGATCTAGACTAGCCGTTGTACTTTTACAACTTCTGGTTAACTGTTTGTGCATCCCACGGAAACGCCCTTAGGCATCTTGTTTACTAATGGTTAACACATAAAATACTGTACACACCTATAGCCAAATGAACAGCCAAAGCAGCTTTACTCATGGTGAGTGACCAGATATGCAAGCTGTGGGCTGCAACGACACCTTCAATGCTCTCCAATGCTACTTTTACATTGTTGTACTTGATGTCCTTTGGTGTCCCTGGTAAATCACAAAGAATTAATTTATGTTTGATTATTTAATAACATCAACTAAAAGAGGTGTTGGTGGAAAAACAATATCCTTTTTGGAAAGGTATACATGTAGCTTGGTAGGAATGTTCTATCCTCGATGGGAGTTCTCCAAATATTTATTTATTTAAGGATTTGTACAAAGCAGTACTGGTACAAAAACAATAGGACATAAGTCCCCTACTAGGTTTAAGCACCAACCCAACCCTCTCTTAAAATATTAACATAATAATCTAAATAGACTAAATAGGCTGCTTAACAAGTGCACGCAGCAAGGGTATTTACCCGGCGACATTTAGGACAAATTATTTTAAAGGTACGAAAGTTGTCACCATCAAAACCGTTGAAAAGTCTCTTGAAATAAAATGTCTTAAGTTTACGCTTAAAAGAGTCAAATAAATTTTGAGAGAAGTAGAACTGCAAATGTAGTTTGAGAGAATCTGTTTGTACAGTGCATGATGAAAAACTCTCAGAAGGGAAAATCACTGCAGACATTTTTGCTTGGATCACTATAACATGACCCTAATCCAAGAGCCCCCCCAAAACATGACTAAACAGAAACAAACAATAATTGACAGGCTCTGAGCAGAACACCTTAGTGACTTCAGTGAATTGTTGCCTCTTGTCATTTTTGCAAAGTCACAGGGAATATTAATTTCTGTCCACTGAACATTGCTAAAGCTACTGTATGAACTGTCCTTTTCTATATGCTAAGATTATGTAAACTTGTATTAATACTTTCAATCAAAACTATTTCACATCATATCCAAAACCTTCAGAGTCAAGTATAAAACAAGATATAACCCTGTCATTTACCTTCCATAAGAACATGGATTGTCTCTCGCAGTATGTTAAGTGTTGTTACGAGAACCAGTAGCGAAAAGACAAAGGTGCATATTGGATCAGCAAGTTTCCATCCTGGCTGTTGAACAAAATTATAGATGTAGGATAAAAAACATTGATCATGTAACAACCACTGTGCACTAAAATCCTTTGTAATAATTCCAAACGGAAATTGTACACATTCAAAACACCAGGAAAGAAACAGCAGTGCATGCAAATAATCACAGTCAAACTTTGCCACTCATGACCAGTATCCACTAGACTGAAATAAAATATATTAACTGAGCTTTATAACTTCAGATCTGATATTTTCTACATAACTGAATGGTAATTTCAGCATATGCTTAACATAGTTGATACTTTTCAAATGCCATATATTTTGCAGAAGAAAAATTCATAGCTTCACCATGGAGAACCACATGGAATTTACAATCTCAAGAGCAAAGTTTCAAGTGGGCACACAGAATTGAACACTCAATTCAAATTTCAGTAATACTGGTCACATTTGAGATGGCTTGACTGAATGTAATGTCCTTAGTTGAATTTCTGCTGCATTCCATTTTTTCATTCACCAGTTTTTGACAAGTCTACTACTTAGCTGCACCAGCTACATGTGCTGGTAATATTGCTCTCTTCTTTGATCCCCATTATCACTCTTTACAATCACCAACTGATCATCAACTTTTGCCCAACTTTCAACTTTCGCGATTCAAGTTTTGTCCCAATTCTCTTAAACTTCAGGACCAGCTGACAAACATGAAAATCATTCAATTTTATTTCAGATGTTAAATTTCAGGATGACACAAAAAACAGATTTAATAGAAATTCATTGTACATACCTTAAACTTAATGATGTAGGCAGCAATTAAAACACCAATGCTCTGAACAATGTCTCCCAAAACATGAATAAAAGCTGCTCGCACATTAAGATTCTGTTTTTCTAAACTACTATGCAGACTGCTACTTCTGGATAACCTATTTCTTGACAAAAAACTGTCTCTTTTATGACTGTGGTGATTGTGGCTGTGTCCTCCTCCTCCACCAGACCCATGGCTGTGATGGTGACCCATACCCGTTTGATGTAGAATAATACCTAACCTGATAAGGAAACAAAAATCGTAAAGACCAGTGTTAAATGGCCAATGAACACTTTTGATTGTAACCTTGGATGAAATGATCATCAGCTACAATAGTTCCCACCCAAAGCTTTCAATTCTCACGATTTTCAAGCCTAAGGATAATTAAAAGTTTGTACACATTTAACACCACTATGACGTGGTAACAATGTTTGTGCACTATTCCATGTACAGTACTGCACAGGAGATAATCACCTGTTTTATCAATACCAAAAGTTGTCTTTGATGGAAACTAAAACATGAACACACTGGCAGTCCATACTTCCCCCTAGTTCTGATTCTCCATGCAGTGGAATAAGCTTGACAGGGTGTTAAAAAGTAAGTCATAAAGGCTAATACACACTTACAAGATATTAACTCCTAGTCCAATCCCAGCCGTGATGAGCATTATATCAGCATTTATTTTAAAATTTTGGGTTATCACTCTCTGCACAGCAAGAAACACCAGTACGCCAGTTAATACCCAGATGACAAGTACAGACACCAGAGCACCTAAGACCTCTGACAAAACAAGGAAGTAATAAGACTTTTATTACATATTAGAACTTTAAACATTGAAGGATACTGAACTTAACACTTATTCCTGTGTTATATGGGTAAGTGACATGAAATTCAGCAAGTGAATAAATCAAACTCATCAGTCTTTCTTATCTAGCTACCTTCCTTATCCTTTTGCTGCCCCTTATCCCTCCCCATTCATGGAGAGTCAGGCAACTGGCCACCACCTGACTTGACATTTCAATCCTAGCAGCTTGCAGGACCTTGTCACTTGAGCCTAGTTTAATGGCCCACCTCCTATGACTATCCTGTTGCTCAGTGCATGCAGTAGGGTATCCGAGCTCTGTAACTGGAAAGTCATAGGTTCAACTCCTGTTAGGAGCACTCTGATTTTTTGCCTAGCATATCCAAGTCACCATGGACAAATACATCACTAGATTAGTATCTTTGTGACAAACTCCCAGTACAGTTATTAATGTGCTGTTATGTGATTGTACACCCAGTTTTTTAAAACAGAAAGAGATAATGTACATAATAAAATGAATAAAATTGTGTTTATTATGATCCGGCAACTTGTTTAATCAATGTAGAATCAACAAATGATTCTGGTTGCTCTAACTCTCTAAACAAATAATAGCATGACTTGTATGTGGTATTTGGACAATTTTGAAATATCACGCAGTATTATTGCCAAATACCACTACAGGTCATGCTATTACCTATACAAATAATTTATTACCTGCCCTGTAGTAACCAAATGTTCTCTTTTTGTCTGGCAGCCACTGTGCTACCCAAATGGCAAATAGACTGATGAGAAATGCAGCAAAATCAGATAGCATATGAGCAGCATCTGTCATGATGGCCAGACTGCCAGCAAGAAAGCCACCTAAGACACATCAGAAAGTAACAAGACTTTAGAGCAATACTTTACCCTATATGAATAATAATAACAAATATTATAAAATAATAGAGGTCAAGCACACACTGTGACACCTCAACTGAGTTAATTAAATTTCAACAGTGCTTGCAGCCCACGTAACACGTGTGTATTATCACTCAAAACTTACTGGTATGCATGCATCCTACCTCACTACTATTTTTTCCCCTGCTACCTGGAAAATCTGCACTATGACACAGACCACTATTGAACTACACCCCACCCCTGGCCTGGGCACCTATTTAATGTCAAATTCCAGGTTCTCTTGGTCTTCAAAGATGGCAACCATGTCACATTCCAGACGCTGGGGCAATGTGTTCATGGTGTCAAAATCCCTACCCAGGGGATGGGTCTCTGAGTCAATTTCCCATGGGAAGCCCACTTGCCACCCCCAACCCCACCCCCACCAGGCTTAACTGTGGTAATTCAAAGAGGTCAGATTGCAATTGATTTTTTCTTATGAAAATACCTGAATGCACCGGGCTTAACAGTGGTAATTCAAAGAGGTCAGATTGCAATCGATTGTTTCTTATGAGAATATCTGAACGCAGGAACTGTTGGCAAGATTTCCGTACAGGTCCCTACTTTATTATGCATGCATATTACTAGAAAAACTCTATTCATGCTCGTTCTTTTTGGAGGAGGGTTAGTAGGAATATGCATGTATAATTAATGTATGAATATGCATGTATAATTAATGTAGGGAGCTGTACGGAAATCTTTCCGAACTGTTCATCATTAGGATGCCTAAAAGGTGTGCAATTCCACAATTGGTTTTGGCTCCATTAAATCCTATAAAGGATCAAATTTTCATCTGATTAAATGCTTCTTACTGAAGCAAGCTGAAAACAAATTATGCACCCACTATCATCTTCTTCGTTGCGAGTTTAATACTTTTCTCACGAACCCGCCTTAATTGGGCGTATTACGTATTTGAGCTGTATTGGAACAGCTCTGAACTCACCGGCGTTGCAACCAATTAAAGCTTACCTATTGCTTCAGCGACCACAAAAAGAAGACAAACAACGCTTGCAATCAAAAGTTTCCTCCGTGCTCTTGCATTAGAATATATAGGTTTCGCTTCATGGCAATGAATGTCCGTTAGATAGCCGTCTCCTCCAATGCTGTGATTCTCGTGTGGGATGAGTGGAGCGTTCTCGGGGTCCACACGTTCATGATGTACTACATCATCTTCACAGGTACAATGTGAATGTAGGCATGGTCTCCTTTGATTCAGAATAGCCATTTGGTCTTCTTGTACCGTATTTATGTTCGCCATTCCAATATACAAACCACCCTCATCACAATCCATTCCGCCGTATAGAAGTTTACATAGACTTTGCCTTGATTTGTACACATGTTTACGCATGCTTCGTCAAACACTGGCCACCAGGGCTGCGGCCTCCGATGGTACCGGGTGTCACGGGGCATTGGGGATAGCTATTGGGAATCCCATTGGGAATCCCTTGAACAGATATGAAAAAGATCTTATTTAAGCTTTAAGTAAGTAAAAAGAGAATAACTTGAGCCATCACATGACTGGTAGGTATGGCAATAATTACATTAATCTTATACATACAACAGTGGTCATTATATTCAACACAGGATATCAGGGGGGCGTTGCTAGAATGCGGGTCCAAAATGTTCTGTTACTATTTAGAAAATAGCTCAAGGAAAATACGCGCGCCGATTGGTTATTAATCGTGTTTCTATTAAACAATTAGATTATGAGCTCGTGATTTCTATCGCGTGATAGGTGACGAGGGCGCAGCCCGAGTCAACTATCACGCATAGAAATCTCGAGCTCATAATCTAACTGTTTTAGTATAAATCTACTAGTCGTTCAAAACTAAACAAGTAAATTATCTATATCCTCATCGCAGACACTTCGAAAACGCGACGAAGTGGCCCTCATTTTGTTGAAAACCGCTACTCGCTATCTATTCTGTGATAGATAGCGAGTAGCGTAGCCAATCAGAGAACGGCATTCGTGATAGAACGCTAGTAGATTTATACTAAAACTCGATAGAAACAGGGAAAATGTTTTCTATTTCTTAATTGGCGAACCAGTTGTTGAGTTTCGCGAGACTGCGTCATTTACACATTGTTGAGGAGTTGATTAATGGATCAGTTATAAGTTGAATTGTCTCCATTTATGTTCGTATAGTTGTTGTAGATACCGTTTTAATCCTGATGAAGAAAACCTGAAGTGTTTCATTTGACTTTGTAAGACGTCCGTTAGTTATTGTACTGATAACCTCCCCTTGTCATACTTTGTAATACGTTCCAGTTTCATAAAAAAAAACTGTTTTTCTTTACCGTTTTCTCTGACCCTTACCCTTGACCCTCTTACCCTTTGCCCCTTACCCTCTGACCCTCTGACCCTCACCCTTGACCCTCTTACCCTCCAACCCTTACCCCCTCTGACCCATGTTTTAGCAATGCTGGATGTTTGGGACAAAATTTAAACAAGACTTTAATTTCCAAACTAATTCTGTTCTTTCCTCAAATTTTCTGTTAAACAACAGAAACAAATAAAATGAAACTCAACATCTCATTTACTGTGATGACAAGCATGCCACGGTCTTATGCAGAGTGGTTATCCCCTGATCCTAGTTTAATGGCCAAGCCCTTACAAGTTTATAGGGCTAGCATGTACAATCAAAAGATATAGTAGGTCCAACTACTGTTCAACTCTGACTTTTTTTAGTGTGCCTGTGTCACTCCTGATAAATTCAGCATTTCAGTGCATAAATTAACTTGTCTTTTAGTTTGCTTTGTTTTTGTCCATGGCCCTCTGTCAAACCAGACTGCTTGTAACCTCCAATCCTTGTATGGGGATTTTGACACGCATACCTCGCCATAGGGTCAGGAATTTTACATGGCCACCATTTTGGACCACCACGAGAACTTACAAGTTAATTGCCAGGGAGTAGTGAATTGGACATTCAGAAGGTACCGGGGGTGGGTAATTTGACATTCAGCTGCACCGGAGCAGGAGATTGGACTCTTGCTTCGATGAAAATGTCAACTTCCCTGGGTCAGGCCTCCCAACCCTTAAGCTTAACATTGAAACGTGCATCAAAAGATAAAGCCCCAGACACCTCTCAACCCCAAAAGACCTAAAACCTGGAGACCAATGTCAAAAAACCTGGAGATTCAGGAAGAAAACCTGGAGATTTATTGATGGCATCAAAAATAACCAAAATCAGGTGTTCGTCGGGAGAAAGTTTTTTGTTTTCTGTTTATCAATGACTTAAAATATCTTTTGATTTTGGCAACAGAGAAATTAACATTATTTCAAAGGCTTCAATACACTCATGGTGTAAAGTCAGTGCTCATCATATGGAGAGGCCGCCATTTTGACAACATAAACGAAACGTAACTAGAATGCGAGAGACTGGTAACAATAGCCTTATTTGGCATGTCTTCTAAATGTGGTCACAATGTGCATGTCTTGTCAACCAGTCGATCAAATATGACAAATATGCCACACAACTGTTAATTTCTACAGAATATTGCACAAGGAAGTCAGTTTAGCAAAACAAAAGGGAAAATATTGAAGGAAAGTGTATTTTATCAGCTTGTGAATCTGTTTACCATGAGGTTTTTGTACCTCATTGTGAGACCGTTAGATTTCCCTAAAAACCGTGAGTCTCACGTTAGAACTGTGAGACTTGAGAGGTCTTAAGGCCAGGCTCTTCTAATAATGGGCTTTATTCATGTGGCAGCCATGTCAGTTAGGAACAATATAGAACTTGTACCCCAATCCTCGAGTTGATAAGTTTGAGAACGAGTTCCAGGGGGACAGAACAAAGGTTTTCAGTCCCTTGGGACTCAAAATGGCCAATGCATGAATAAAGCCCACATTCTCGCTCAGATCAACATCAGCAGACCCTATGAGAACAAGAAAGCAGTGGCTCCTGTCAAGCTGGATTATAATACTTGAAAGAGGCCTATTGCAAGTCAATATTCCTTTCCATGAGTCAGTTTCCCCAAATTACAATGTAAAATATCCAGAAATGTCCATACATCGAATTACTAGAATAGTTTAATATGTCTTGTTCCAAAAGGAACGGTAACGTCAACTTCATTAGTTGGTGCTGTCAACGGAAAACATACTTCTTAAATCTTGTAGAAAAGTAAGTTCCTCTCTTTATGTTCTGAACTTTCTCAGTATGTCTGGGATTGGCCACTGATAGCCACCTTCGTTCTTCTCTTTTCTAAACTCGATAGTTTTTCTCCGCACGTCTTTCACACAGTACCCGCACAAATGATTCTCAAGCTTGAAATTTCCACAGACCTCACAGGTCTCAATGTCTGATCTATTCTTGAGCCACTTGTGCCGGTTTCGAAGTTTTTTTTTGGAGGCCGATGTCCTCTTTTTAGGAACCGCCATCAAAAGAAAACCATCCTCTCGTGCTTCCAGGTCTTCATTTGACTGAGGCAAAATGGTGTTCCCTGACACACCAGATGCTAGATTTATTCTAGGGTTGATGATACTAAGACAATGTGCAATACGTTCGTCTACAACACGAAGGCTTCTGAATATCCTTCCACAAATCCAAGACAACGAGGCCACCATATTGCTTTCAGAAAGGAGAGAGGCTAGGGATAAGTTGGATTGTCATATGAGGAAGGAGTGGGTACAAGAACATAGGGCGCGTGATCATTTGCATACATATGGAGCAGGATGGAGCAGCACATTCCCTACATTTGTGTGTATCTCCCTGGATATCCCCAAAAATTCATACCAAAATTCCATCGGAATATGGTTTTTCTATTTGGGCTAGGGGTAAGTGTTATAATTTGCGCGACTGGGGAGGGGTAGAGGAAACATACGTTACCGCCCTTCTGAAAGCGAAACACTCTATGTAATTAGACAATTACAGAACATCGAGATCTCAAGGGCCCACGAAGAAGTTGGAAAGCAAAAACATCCTCCAAGAAACATTGATTCCAAAGGTTATTTGCAGACAACCGAACTCAAGATGGCGAATTGTTTATTGACTGACGGCGGAAATACTATGCGGCAACTATTTCATCAGAAATTTCATCAGCGGTCGTCACGAAGGTCGGACGTGTCTCAGCTCGCTCTCTCCTATTGCTCGCTGTTTTGACTTCTTTTGGAATTCGCACTTTGTTTCACGTCAAGAAACACTTTTTCACTGTTAGTGTCACTTTTTTCTGGAATGATAGAGCGAGTTCCATGTACGATGGGGCTTCAAACCTTGAATACGTCTTTGTCAATTCACGTGGTCCGAGCAGCAATATTGGTTTTCTTGGTCGTGTTCCTGTGCGCAAGACGGAAGATTGCCTACCATTTAAATACATCTGCTTCATTTCAACTGAGAAGTATACTGGTGTGTGGAGATGTGCATCCTAATCCCGGTTATGGAAGTGATATGTCAGTTTCAAACGGAGAGAGGGGTCGTATTGAGCGAAAGCCGCCCATGTGTATCCATGTGCAGTTTCGTCCAAGCCCGTTCGTTCGAATCAGAAAG
>BLFK01000812.1:2047047-2059547 GCA_014634185.1 Astreopora myriophthalma | reverse complement strand
AGAACACGAATGTGACCAACACAGCAAATAAGCCGACCAACGTTGAAATAACAAGCGATTTCCGAAATGTGGTCGATTAACGAAGCTATTCCGAATAAAGTCGGCGGACCCCCAAGGTCCTCTAGGTGCCAGAAGAGGAATGTGAAAATTAGTCCCACTCCGAAGCCGAGGAAGAAAGTCACAAGCAGAAACGAGCCGTAGCGAAATGATAAGAGAATACGATACAATCCTGAGCCTTTTTCGTGAAGTCCTTCTTCTAGTTCAATCGTTTCCTTCTTTGGGAACGAAAAACGGGTGGCCACGGTCAAAGCGCACACCATGAAGACGAAAAAGAAATAAAATCCAACTGTGTAATTTTGGCTGATGATTTCACCGCAAACCTCGACTCCTTTCATGCTGTCTATGACAAAGCCAAGAAGAAACATGGCGCTGCCCCAGCCAAGGCTTCCCCACATTCGCTGTCGCCCATAGAGTTCTTTGTTGTCTCCAAGCATCCCAAGAGTTGCCGAGTCTGCTAAAGTTATGGCTGGCGCCGAGAAAAACTCCCCAACAACGGTTAAAAACAGAAGCAATAAAAACACTTGGTGAACACCTTCGCGGTCATAAACCAGTGAACTCTTCGCTTTAAACTCTGGTTCCTTTTTATCCGGGGTATTCGGCCCCAGAAACTCTTTAATCTCTGACGTTTCTCCCGTAACAATTTGGGATACATTTTCTGTCAGAATGAAATATTTCCTACATGTTACTGGTGCCGGTTTTATAAAGGCCAGCGAAAAGTTAAAAGATATCCAACACATCAGCGAAAATAATAGCAAGAGTTTGCGCTTGTTCAGTCTGTCAGCGAGTGATCCCAAAAGTGGTGCACTGAAAAATTCCACCATAGGCCGGCAACCGACTAGAATGCCGCTAAGGCTTGGATTCATCCCCAGTTGCTTCAAATAAACTCCTAGAAGAGGGAAAAATGAGCCAACAGCACCCCAGTAACAAAAATAAAACAGCTTAGACACCAGAAGTTTCCGGTTTAAGTGTCTAAGATTGAGAAAAAGAAATTTCTTCTTGGTTTCCTCACGGTCTTGCGTTTCAGTCAACATCTTCTTGGCCGCCATGATTGCGAGAGGAGCGCAAAGTTCATGTTGCGTTAACAAGTCCTATATTCAAAGAAGACGTGGTATTGTAAAACAAAAGAAGCTCGGTAAACTCTTTAATTTTTAAAATACTGTAGTAGTTATCTTTGCAAGTACCAACATGTGAAAGCGTTGGGTTGTTTTGTGGTTATATTGTTTTCTTGCAAGAACGGAGCTGTTTTGAAGCCTGGCTATGAAGACCAATACATATCATTTCATCCGAATACCAATATCGTTTGGAATCGATGGAAGATATATTATTAAAAATCAGATTTCGCTGGTAATATCTGTCTTTCATTGACGTTAAAACAATTCAACTCAAAAGTGTTGCTTTAAATAAGTATGGGTTATGTCGCAATTTGTACCTATATAATTTTCTGTCCCGACAAGGATAATGGGTGAATTGTTTGATTTGCTTTAATTCCTTTGAAAGAATCGAGATACATGGCAACTAGTTACATTATTAACCAAAATAATGATCAGTTGCGTTTTCAGAAAAGGTCAGAGTTCACTGTCCATTTGGGCACTCGAGAACTGATAACAGTGAACCGACTAAATGGGAAGTCGTTTACTTTCGGCGCCTCGGCCCTGCACGGGCCACCGGTTTTGGTCTGTTGGCAAGAACTTTAAATCGCAATTGATGGAAGACTTGCTCTGATTTTCAGTGACAGGTTTTCTAATAGATTCCTCTTCTTTACTTGTTCAAAATTTTCCTATTTCTCTCTTACATTTGAGGCAGACAGCATTCAAATTTAAATCCGGCAAAACTAATGAAAACAAATGAAAGTGAAGACTGATCATCGCAATTAATTTTCCAATTTAAGCAACTGAAAAGGAGAAGCCTGAAAAAATCAGGGCTTCAACGGGATATCAGTGCGATGCTCTACCAATTGAGCTATGAAGCCACACATTGGGAGCGAGGTCAATTTAGTGAGTTCATATCTCTCGTAAGGAGTGAAATAATGTGAAGTATATATGAAATAATTCATATGTGAACTGCGGTTGTAGATGAAAGTGAAGACTGATCATCTTCGCAGTTAATTTTCCAATTCAAGCAATTGGAAAGGAAAAAATCTGGGCTTCAACGGGATTCGAACCCCGTTGAAGCCCTGATTTTTTCAGGCTTCTCCTTTCCAATTGCTTAAATTGGAAAATTAATTGCGATGATCAGTCTTCACTTTCATCTACAACCGCAGTTCACATATGAATTATTTCATATATACTTCACACTAATGAAAACAGCTCGCACAGGTTTCCTCTGTGCCTTCTCTCCAGCCAAATTGAGCTATGGTGACGCGGCAACGGCGTGCCGTCGCCGAGTCTTGTTTTAGGGGAAGCTCTCTTTCAAAACGGTGAAATTTATCCACTATTAAAGCTTTCTTGCCGATTAAATGGACAGAAGAACTGTGCGCCATTTTACAGAGAGCACTTTTCCATTTGTGTAGAAAAAACTGAGAATTTGTCACCACCACGTATGCTGCTACGATCTTGAAACAAATGGATTCCGATCATTACGGTAGAAAGAAAGCTCCTGAAAAACGTACTGTAGCTAAGATGGCTTCTTTTCCCACCCAAATAACCGGTTTTTCCGTGCAAATGGTTAACGCTCCTACACTGACACAATCGTAGCATATACCGGTGTCCTGCACTGGTGACTTAGAAAGCTGGAAGTAGACTTTTGGTATTCTCAGGCAGTGGCGAAGAGAAACGACTGGTAGTAATATGTCTGCAATCGAAGGCTACAGTTTAGGGCAATTGGAAGACACTATATTACAAAACACTGACTAGTCAGTTTAAATAGAGTTTTTTAACCTTAAGAAGTCATGGTGTGTGCGAGGACACCAAACGCAATTGTCATGAAAATTAGAATTATGACGGACGCCGCACTAAAGAGATGTCTGTAGTAAAAAAATCCATACCAGCAAAGTGTAAGGATTATAGCTAAAATGGGAAGAAACAACTTGGAGATGTCCAAATCTGCTTCTTGCCTGGTTGTTGCTGAATGTCCGTGGTCTCCTCTGATGTCCGAAATCTGCGAATGCACAACTGAATGGTTAACAACACCATAAAAGGAGATGGGTGCATTATCGTCCTGCAGCAAACGTCCATTGTATATGAGCCTAACCCTCCTTCCACCATTCAGCTCATTCAGAAAACACAACCTGTAAGAACAACACACACTCGTCATCGACATTTCGTGGCAGTGGCAATGACAGATCCAAACCCTCAATTAGAGGGGAGAGGAAGGTGCCCTCAACTTGAAAATTCAATTGGTGCCCCAATAACAGTGGCTTTGGTTTGGGTCTAAAATTCAAGAAGGAAAGATAAATTCCTCTTACTAATCAAGTCCAAGGGCAGTACTTTAAGTTATGAACCACGCTTTTTCTACTCAATTTGATGCCTGAGGGTGAAGCACAAGAGCCATGAATCGAAGTGGAAAAAAAAAACAAGGTTCTCTGACTTACAACTTAGGGACTGAGAAAACAAGGTTAGTACTATGTTTATTATATGTATCTCTTGGAAACTGAATCGAGCTGGAAAGCACATCACGACGTCAGGTGGTCCATAATGTGGAATATGGACAGCTAAATGAACCAATCATAGCACAGATAGTATCTGAGAGAGGGAGCTGAGATGACACTTGGCTGAATCTCTAGCGGTTTAACTCTAAATGACATAAGAGAAGCAAGAGTAGATAGTGTTTTTCTGTCAATACCTTTTTAACTCTCCTACTTTTATTGTTCTGTTGACTGAGACAGTTCTCTCATTCTCCATGTATTTGATGCGGATTGAAATGTTATCCCCAGGAGAACCACCATGGCTGTCAAATTGTGGTATATGTTCACTTGCTCGCCATCGTACCCCATCTGGAAACCTATCTGCATGAGGAATGCTTCCTTCTGTATCTGGTGCCAAGGAAGGTGCATCATTGGTGTCACTACCATCCAGTAATGGTGTTTCTTGATGAAAGGCAGATGTGACTGGCTCATCAGGTGATTGTGTCATTCCTGTTGTCATGTAAATATATCAGCACATTAAGTTTTTAAAAGGGTTGGAGCTTCTGATAAGACAGCCATCAAAAAAGGAAGGTGCCTTGGGGAGAGTGCTTGTTCACAACGCAATCCCTGTCCAGCAGCATGTCTCCAGACAGGGCGAGCAGTACCCCTCCCCCTACTGGGAGAATTTATGCAAACTCATACTAGTTAGTATGCATGGATTAATTACATTTCTCGGGCTGCCGGAATACAGCTGAGAGGTACCTACCGTGTTCTGTTGGATTCCCCAGTGTTCTATCATCTGAGGATGAGGAACTTACTGAATCTGAAGGGACTGTATTTTGAGGATTCTGTCCGGAACTCCAGTTATAAATTAGATGAACTAAAAATATCGCCACGACAGCAACAAACACACTAGAAACAAAGAGAACTTCATTGCTGATCCCTTCAATCATGGTGTTTGCCATTTTTAAATGTTCTTAGCGTTTAAAATCACCCCAAATTTCAACAGCAAAAGTTCACTTTCAATTTGAAACATTAAACAACCAAAGGAGAACCATCCCGAGCTCCGTATACAGTCGCATTCAATTATTCTGGCTGACACTTTGTTCAGTTTACATGATATAGTTTTGTCGCAAATATCGATCCAGCTGACCATTTTCTTTGGGCTCAAGAGGAGTGACTTGAAAAATTTAGTCGTCTCGCAGCGCTCCGCAGGTTTGGTTTCCGGGTTAAATTTATACTTTGTGTATCATTTTCAAGGTACGGTTCTACTAGTATAGTATCATTTGCATTTGGTCAAGCATAAACGGATAGCATGCAAAAATTGTTCAACTCTCCTGTTTTTAACATAG
Source organism: Astreopora myriophthalma (assembly GCA_014634185.1). Lineage (NCBI taxonomy): Eukaryota > Metazoa > Cnidaria > Anthozoa > Scleractinia > Acroporidae > Astreopora > Astreopora myriophthalma. The sequence goes on along the minus strand of BLFK01000812.1, from coordinate 2,054,573 downwards.
ATTTCTGCTGGAATGTACACAGATGGTACGAGCGCGCCTGCATTCTGTCTTTTGGAACTTGTATTATATTAGGCCAATTTTGAAATTGAATTCGTATTGAATTTGCATAGCAATGACTGCACATTCAGGGTCCAGGCCATGTGACATCTAAAATCACCGAAAAATATCCCGTAAACCGTGGTTTGTGTATGTTATGAGGGGAAGGCCCGGGGCGGTTGGGGTAGTGAACGGGTGGGACTCACTCCCCCTTTTCCCGCATGTTTGTGGTAATTCCAACAAAAAAAAAATGACAGCACGACAGCAACACTGGAGGCAGGCGCCGGGGTCAATGTCATTTCAAAATGTTTCCAAATTCCAATTTGATCTGGATTTTGTGGACGGATAGCCACTTTGAGGAGGTGCCACTGTTAATTCCAATGATTGATTTTTATTACTTATTTTATTGTTTACAAACCAGGAAAAGAGAAGAACTTATGAACAAACTAAAAATATGGCAAAACTATTATGAGTTTTTAATCAACAGTGTGACATTTAGCTAAGATATCATGAATGTGGAACATGAGGTGAAGTTATTAGTGGATGAAATAAAGAGACTTGGATCAACTAATGCTGATGGACAGGTGTCAGTAAAGTTTGGAGTTTTGTTCAATGATGATCGCTGTGCAAATCTATTTGAAGGTAAGGATTAAAATCAAGAAACTTAGGAGTGTTCTTAAGGCATTGGATCCACATAATACTGAACACAAGAATAACCGTGTGAGCACCTTTATCATATAGTGCCTTGCTGCCTTTCATGTTTGTGACAGCTACTTCAGTGTAGTGCCCAGGTGGATCAAGGATTTCATGAAGTGGGCAAGAGGGGTTCCCAAAAAGACAACCAAAGGTAGAAGTATCTACTAGAGGCTGGGGTCCTTGGGCATTATTCCCCCATGAGGACAATTATTGTCCTCAGAATTGTGATTTCATATGTCACGTCTGTAAATTAAAGTTATGGGACTGCTCCAGCCTGGAAAATGATCTATGGAATGGCTTGCTCTGCCTTCCTACATTTCAGAAGGTTTCTTCGCTGATCAAGTTTTTTGCAACTCAGAACTGTTAATATGTAATGTGATCTCTTTTCTTTCAAAATTTTGTTTTGCAGCTCTTGTGGGAACCCTTAGAGCTGCCAAGAGGAAGAAGATTGTGACTTACGGTGGTGAAGTACTCCTTCAAGGAGTACATGACAATGTCGACATCATGTTGTTAAAAGATGAATCATAAAGAACTGAGCTATTACCTTATTGTAAATGTTGGCATTTTCTCAGTCAAAAAATATCTTGTCACCATTTTGCTGGTATAATTTTTAATGAAAGCAAATAAAATTTTATTTTGGTAAGATTTTTAGTGTTCCACTGCGTTTTGATAACTGTGGAATTTATTGCAGCTAGTAACTTTCAAATGTCCTTGACAACTAACATGAGAGTCAAGGACAGACTTGTGCCACTGAGAGACTAAAATGTAGACACTGGGAGAGTGAGCACACTTGGTCACGTATTTGTGAATTTCACATTGTAACTGTGAGTGCATTGAAATACAACTCATGATTATCTGACACGACTGGGCCTTATATATAGACTTGGCCTTTATTCAGACAATTTCAATGTGTGTACTTACATAAACAGCAGTGATTATAGCAAAACCTAACTATACAAGACATCAAATCTGTTGTTCTATACACATGGCCCAAAATTTAATTTCTCCACTTGTACAGTTAATTGATATCAGGCAGCTTAAGCAAAGGCGTTTTTGAGCGACGTACGTCAACCAGAAGTAGACGTTTCGTATTCTTCGGCAGTGCCTTCACCCAAATTTTCTGGTGAATCGTCTTTATCAGAGTAAAGACGCTGAGCAGTGCAAATCTGGAATCGTCAAGGCGGTTTGAAATGAAAACGCTTCATTTCAGGTTGACGTACGTCGCTGAGAAATGCCTTTGCTAAGCTCCCTAATATTAAAAACTGAACTATGGATATCAGATTTCCAGCATTTTCATTGGCCCGCCAGACACAGGCTATCAGTTCATATACCTGCTGTACGTAATATGGCCAAGGAATGCATTAGCAATAAGGCGAGCTGATAACACTTTTGCAGCTCGGCTTGCTGGATATAAAATGATTAGGTATAACCAACTTGGTGCTATGCGCCTTGTTGGTCATCTAACACTTCATATCCAGCGCACCCTCATAGAATAACTGTTAAACAGTGAGTGTACATAGGGATCACTATTGATTAATCATATTTTAGAAGTGTCTCATTCAAATAATTTCTCTAAATTATTGACATTACCAATGGCATGAGCTACTTCACGTTTTTTGGCAATTTACTGCAGAGATATTTTAGCTACCAGAACAACGAGGAACTAGTGTCAAATTTACACACTTCAAGCACAAACTGCCATCTGGTTTTAGAATGTGCTATCATCAGAAAAATGTTATCCAACATTTGTCACGTCATGACACCAGCTTTGTTATTACTTCTGGCTACTTATGATCCTATCTAGTAAAATAAAACTTTGCACTGACCACACCTGGAAACATGACATTTGTTGAGAAAGAGTATGGCTTTCTCAATAGCTTTAAACAGATCCAACCTTCCTTCCATTTAACTAGGACTTTTCACAGAACATACACTTATCATTAACTTTTTTTCTTGAAAAAAGAAACAGTGGTTTATATCCCTCAGCAAATGCACCAAGACCAACCACAATAATTATAGTAACAATCCCCAAGTAAACATCTTGTACACAACAAATTAAACATATATATTTAGGCTGTGGGTGAAAGGTGTATTCCACATGTCTTGCACACATTGTAGTCTTGCAAAGTTCTAATCAATTACTTTAGGCAAGCCAGCTTTCTATGAGGATCATGAAATCCTCAAGTCTACAGCCCAACTTGGTGGTTTGCTGTCATAACTAAAATGGTCTTCAACACTGCAACTGGCCACTACAGTTTGAGTCTGAAGATCTTCCTTTGGCTTGAGGTCAAGCCCAAGCTCAATATCGTCACTGTAAGGATTTTCAAGAAGCTTCAGGACTCTTTGGACCTAACAGAATTGAAATAGATTGTGATAACAGCAAAGTTAATATTGGAGTACAAGTATGATGACGACTACAAGGGTCCCATATTGGGCATGTGAAATAGGTTTGGAAGTCGAAATTTTTCCAAGTGTGCATGCTCAGAATGGAAAACTTGTACTTCAATCTAAAGGTCACTCATAACGTCTCATTAGTTACAGTACCAGTTTTATAAAACAGAAAAGCTGATTTACTATGTCCACATTTCTTGCACCAAAGTCGATAACTTTCTTAAAACTTTGTAACAAGCCACATCTCTTTGAAACCTGTTCCAGTAAAATATCCCCCAGAATTGTTGAGCTCATTAGGGCCATTTGGGACACTTTGTACATGTATAAGTACCTAGTAGATAAATGACCCAGCTCATCAGGAGTTCTTGTGGCTCAGTGGTTAGAGCATCCGACTGGTGTTACGGAGGACATAGGTTCCATTCCTACTTGGGACTCTGATTTCCTTTTTGTTCATAATACATCTTATCCCCTGGAATGCTATCCCAGCCTCTTAATTATTTCGCCCCTTCAGCCTTTCACAATTATCTCCCCTTTTTCTTAAAAGCTCTTGAATTATGTTACAAGGCTGTGTTCCTTAGGAACCTCTACAAACCTTTCTGTTCCATTTGATTTTTAATGATATGAAACCATAAAATACCTCTGAGAAGTCTCCATGTTCTGCTGCAGAAATGGCATTTTGTGCAATGTAGTTTCTGAGAATAAACCTAAAGGAAATATACAAGACTGTCAATTTTGCGTAAAATAAAAGCAACATAGCTGCTTACTCCAAATACATGTATGTACCTTGGGTTGTTGGATTTCATAACTTCAACCCGTTCCCTGTTGGCCTAGATGAAGAAAATCAATGAAGATTACGTTACTTGAAATTCAACAGTTTCGCATTGGTAGACTATACCTGCCTGCTGTGAGATTTTTGACCCAACTTTTTTTCAGTTTCCGAAAACGTTCTGGTAACTTCCAAAGATTCCCGACATTTTCGGAACGTTACCGAAGATATTCCGATGACTTCCGAAGATATTCCGATGACTTCCGAACACCTCCGAAGATATCTGAAGCTCATAATGTCACGCTCGTAATGTCACACTAATGGTTGTTGATAAGAAGACTCATACTCAAGTTTGTTTCCAGTCCCTACGGTTCAACTTGAAACACTCCTTTTTTTTATTTATGGTATGTTTCGACTCACATTTCTTCACAGTTTGGCCTCAAACACCTATGAACTTGACATTAAGTGCAAGTTAGCTTACTTCGCAACTGTGTTGCAAATTTGTTTTGGCCCTCGCGGTCGACTTGTGGCAAGTCTATCCGGATCTGTGCGTCAGGCGTAAAAAATTGTCCTCAATGCATGAGATAGATGTTTTGATTGCCAGGCGTGAGACTCGCGCGTAATGCATGAGACTTGGCAAGTCTAGTAGACCTGTGAGGGGCATGTGAAAAAAGATGAGACTGTATCTAAAACTTTCATCTGATACTTGGGGATGTCGAATTGCATATGTTTTCAAAGTGTGCTCTCCTTTCACCATGACAATTTCTAGTAATTTCTGAAAAATGTGAAAAAAATCATACCGTCTCTTGATCTTCCTCATCTTGAAAATCTGCATTAAGACGTGACCTGAAAATGAAGGAAGGTAATAAGCTAATTAATACTGCAGGAGTATGTGTTGGTTTCAACCAAGATTGAGTCTCAATTTGTTTTGTCTCCTAAACCTCACTAGTCATCATGAATACCAATAAGTAAGGTTAGAAGACAAAGGAAATTGAAAATCAATTTGTAGGTTGAAATTTCATTTTGAAGTGAAATACATTATCCATAATCTTTCACAGTTGCTCAGGCATTTTTTTTTTTTCTGTTTTACCTGTATTGATTAATCCAGTCTTGCCACAGTTTTCTATCTTGAGCCCTCTTTTCCTCTGGTTTTAACCCCTGGATCAATAATCGCAAATTAATAATTAGGTTAATAAAACATGCTATCAATGATAAAAAGGAGTTCGGCAAAACTATCTGCAGGATCAACCCTTGGCATAAATGACAGCAGAAAAGGCATTGCTATTTTCATCAGGTGATCTTATAATGGTTTAATGACTCACTTTAAAAACAAAATTGCTATTAGTTACATCAGGCTCCCAAAAGCAACATATCCAAGCAGTCACACAAGATTTGTCAACCTTACATCCATTTTCTCAGCTTTCTCTCTTCTTTCCAGTTCCTTTTGAATCATTGCTACTCCTCCTCCCAGCTGCTCCAAAAGGCCAGGGCTACTCTGAAGTAACATCATCAACATATGGAACTCTCTAAGATCAAAAGATTGAATGATGTAAGCTGGATTTGACTACAGTGTAATGAAGTCAGGAGCAATGAGGTCAGGCCAGTGGTATAATTATTCAGCTAGAGCCAAGCTACCATGCTTGTGATCTTGCCACCATTATCTGTTGCCGACATGCGCACATATGCAGAATATTAGATATAAGTTCTTGCATTGATTTTTGTTTGTAAAATCAACTTTCATTGGATGTCTTCGGACTTTTAATACCCCCTAAATGGTCAGAACTGTTGTTAAGGAGCAATTTTAGGTATTTTTCTGGCTTCAAATTTTTACCATGTGCCATGTTATAAAAGTAGTGTTTTCTCTAACAGAGTCTGTTTATTGTGAATAAACTAAGTTTTGGGACATAGGCAACTCTTTTTTGGTAGTTCATTGAAGGCCAGCCACACTCAAATACTGCAATACAGAATGGTGTTATCAATAAAAGAAAGAATAATTTCTTTTCTTTCAAATGTTCAATGTACCTTGCTCCAAGCAATGGCTTGGTTGATTTTTTCATCTCTTCTAATGTTTGGCATTGAGAACCCAAATAGTCTAAGATATTCTCATCACTATAAGAAAAAAAGAGATGTCATGTAGGTAAACACTCTGGGTGAAAATTCTCTCAACCCACACTATAGCTAATGCAAAAGGAAGAGAATTGAGAGTTTGCACCTATCACCCCCACATGAGCTGCTTTGTACAGAAATCCTAGAAAGACATCGGAAACAGTTTGTGAAATCAGCTCCTGGAAAAAGATAAAGAAATTCCATGAAACCAAGAGCTAAGTAAATAACATGGTGGATTGAATACTTTACATATACAGAATAAACGTTGTTGCATCATATCAATAAGTATAACTACACTGTACCTGTCTGGTGCATGGTGTCCAAAAGGCTCTTTACAAGATCCCTGAAGATGGTGCATAGGTGGACAAAACAAGCATCATTGTGTTTTCATGATGAGAAAGGACTCTAGTTGGAACTCCAATGCCAACTAACAATGGCACACTGAGACTGCCATTGATAACAACTTTACTGACTATTATGATCAAATAAAGCTTACCTACAAAAGTATTTATGGTATACAATATTGATAAAATCACTTGACAGGAGTACATATCATTTAAAAGTAATAAACAGACTCCTTATAAAATAGCATCATTTGACATACCCATCTTCAGGCAGTTGTTTTTTCAATAAGCCAAGCTGAAAAAAACAGAAAATACAACCAACAGTTAAAGATGCATGCAATGAACAATGCCATCAAACATGTTTACAAGCTGCTGCCTGAAACCTAAGTACCAGTACATATATATATATATGTTATTTACCAGGTGGGAGGTCCTGTGCTGGAGGTCTTGAGTAAGGCCGAGGGCCATACTCAAGACCAAGGGCAGTTTTTTTCCTATACGGACCGATCTAGAACGGTAAATAACTTTATTTTTTTCTGAAATTCCTCTTTTCAAATTAGGTAAAAGAGGGAGGAAAGAAGGATATGATGCTTACAAAGCACCTAAGAGCTAAGAAAACAAAATGAGTATGTCTATCAGAAATTTACTTTATTTGACTTGTGAGTATGGATGTGAAAAGAGAAAAAGCCATGGAAAAGTCATTAAAATGACAATCATCTGTCAAACATGAAATGTAAGTACACGTTGACACTTGACCTGAAATATTCTGGACCGTGGTCTGTATCGCAAAAAGCTGGACTTGCTATGAGCTCATGATTAGCAAATCAAATTCAAGGATTTAGGATTCCGGCCCGCTGAGATGCTTCAGATAAAAAAATAAATCATAATACTGCCCCTCTTCTCACCATAAAAAGAATGAGGTAGCTAAATGTAATTTTGTTATAAAATCTTAATCTGTAATATTGTTATACTGTAACTGAAGTATTCTTTACAGACCTTAAGTCTCATTTTTTCCATGTAGAGCTGCTGGAATTCCATGTCATAGCTGAAAGCAGAAATAACTTGGACTTAATAACACCAGATCTGATGTGTTGTACGCTTGACACCAGAAATAACATACAAGTGCAGTCACCGATTGTGGTGTACGGGGAACTAGCTTACATCCGGGGAACGGGGGGGGGGGGGGG
>BLFK01000812.1:2031035-2044657 GCA_014634185.1 Astreopora myriophthalma | reverse complement strand
GGGGGGTGCGGGGGGGGGGGGGGGGGGGGGGGGGGGGGGGGGGGAGAGACGTTGTTGTTGATTAAACATGGCTGTTGTGCTGTGATCCCTGACTTCGTGTCGTTTTATTTCGGTTACAAACACTACACGGATAGGAATTTGTTTTAATTACTCTCTTTTTTCCCCCAACACTCAAACAGTCAACTCCTTTTGTTTACTGTTAGTCAAGAGTAGATCATTATTCTTGAAGTACAGGAAGTATTTCACTGAATTCAGAGGAGGATAAGTTCACAGCTAAGTTGAGCTTACATCTCCTCCACAGCAGCCTTGGATCTCTCTAAAGGAAGCACATCTTTGATAGCTTCAGCTAATTTGACCAAATTCCATTTACAAATCTCAGGTTGAGCCTCATATCTGTACCTGCCTTGATCATCTATCCTCAGAGGAAAACAAAAGGTTTTGAGCCTGGTTATCTTGATACAGTATGCATGTTTTGACAAAAAAGATCATTCGGACTGCTCTGTCCCCCCTCAACTTTCCCATAAAATTGAGGATCAACAAAAGTCAGCTGAGGGATTAATAATAAATCCAATTATTGGAATAATTATTTTCAGAAGTTTCAGAAGGGTTGTCAGTAAGTTTCAATTAAGGAAAAACATGTAACTGACAAAATAGGTCATATAATGCAATGGGAGCAGCAGACTCTGTGCGCATATAGCTATATAAAAAGAAGGGTCTTTGGACATGCTTCCCCAGAAAATTTTATTAAATAACATGTAGACCCTTGCACATCCCCATTCTCAGCAAGTTTCAAGCAGTGTTTATGTTGTAGGTAACACCACAAAAATAAGACATTTTTGATGCAAAATCTCAAACGATTAAAAGAAGACAACTGAAAATTAGTAAACTAAAAGTAATCTTCTATTGACTGACTATTGACAGTAATATGGCACTGTGCAAGGGTCAGGTCCAGTGAAGACAAAATTTCAGGGGAACAAAACCATGTTTTCTGAAATATTGTACACTGGCCCTCTGACAAGTTGTTCAGAAATGTGTATTACTCAGCTTTTCTGCAGAAGATTGCTGAACATTGTAACATCTTACCACGTTCTTCTTACCTGAAGCATTGCACACATGGTCAGGATCAAAATGATCCAGAAAACCAAATGGACCATAATCAATTGTCAGTCCAAGGATACTCATGTTATCTGTGTTGAGCACACTATGACAAAAATTAATCAGAACTCCAATTTATTAAAAACTAAATTTGAAATCTCCAAGGAAGTAAATAAAAATATATAATAACGAAAATGCAGGAAAAAAAAGTCACCTATAAAGGAATCTACCCATACAGCACCTCAATTTGGACTTTAATCCAAAATTAATCATTCAGTACTGTAGATCATGGTCATTTTTACAATAAAGCCAGCAGCTCACCCATGACAAAATCCTACACATTGCCACAGGGCTACGAGCCTTGCAGTTCGTCTCACCACTTCTTTAAAGAATCCCAGATAGGTCTCCTCTTTGGTGTCTGTAACAACCTGCATAGAGAGAAGATCGCTCCATAGGGAGATGTTCATATGATAACAATGAAATTTACGATCGAGATGAAGATAGCAATGACAATGCAAATGACAAGGGTGAAGGTGGTGGTGAGGACAATGATAGTAATGTAATGGTGACAATACTGTCACCATTACATTACTATCATTGTCCTCACCACCAAATGATGATCACAATGACAATGATGATGATGATGACAAACTGTACCAGCAATGATAATAGCGATTGACTATGCTAAGCCTGGAGGGCAATCATCATTATGATGATGATGACAGCTGTGCAAGTTTAATTTGTTCAAGATTATAATGTAAGTTAACATCGACAAAAACAAATACAAAATCAATAAAGCAGTTAATAGTGAAATTACCTCTGGGAAAAATGTTTGTACAGTGTAATCAAGAAGCTGCACCAAAATATCTGTGCGCCCCATACTTGGTCCCCGTCGCCCAGTCATTGAGTCTGTGGGCTTGAATATCTCAAATGACCCAAACCTCCACAGAAAATTAGAAGACATAAAGTAAGCCCAAACCAACCAAACAAACAAAAACAACATCTATTTGTTAATTACTTTTGCTTATAGTACTTAATTGAAGAGCTCAGAGCAAAAACATTTTCAGTGTGTTTGGTCATTTTGCAAGATTGTGCCCAGATTTCGCACAATACACAGAAATTAAGTTATGGAATTACGTATCTTAGGTGACGTGAACAAAATAACGAAGGGAAAAAAAATTTTCTCGACCCTGGGGAAGGGGGGAGGGGGGTGGGGGCAGAATAGCAGGAAAATATGAAAATACAGGTAAAAAATTTTTTTTTGCTTCTTTTCATTGGATTGCCCCATTTTTTTGGTATATAGCATGGGGATGTTCACCCCGTAATTTTAGTGCAGTTGGTTCGGTGGAAATTGATTTTGAGATATGACTGAATTTTCAGAAAAGTCAGTTAGGACATTTTTGTCTGGAGCCCTTCAATTATTTTTGCTTATAGTACTTAAGCATTCCAAAGAATGGTTTTGCTTTGTTCTCTGATTGGATGAAAAAACCTTAATTTTTCATCCAGTCAGATGCAAAACCAAAACCAATTGCAACAAGTTAGTCACTTCATTTTTTGGGGAGCAGGGTTGGCACAGTGGTGAGAGTGCTCGCCTCCCACCAATGCGACCCGGGTTCGATTCTCGGTGTTGGTGTCATATGTGGGCTCAGTTTGTTGGTTTCTCTACCCTGCTTCGAGAGGTTTTTCTCCGGTTTCTCCATTTATTTTCCCCTCTCCACAAAAACCAACATTTGATTTGATTTAATTTGCGCCAATGAAAATGTATATTGATATGGGCGCATTATAACTTAATAAACATTATTATTATTTATTGTTATTCATTTACCCACACATGGCACTGGCTGCCTTTTACTTGCTTTGCATTTTGATTAGCTAGTAAATCCAACAAGTGAACAACTTTAATTTGTGGATGGCTGAAGGGTGTAGCAAGCCTGCAGCAAGCACAACAGGAAAAGCACTCACTTGCAACCCCCGAGGGAAGAGGAAGAGGGGCCAGCCAAGAAACACCTGGCTGAGAGATCTCGAGGCAGACACCAAGAAGCTGGGCATCACCTGGAGTCAACTGGAGACAAGAGCACAGGACAGAATTCTCTAGAGATCTCTCACTGACGGCCTATATCCTGGGAAGGGTCCAAGGCGACAGTAGTAGTGGTAGTGAAGGGTGTATTTTTGTCAGAGTATGATTAGCTCAGTGATTACTTTGATTCTGGTTTTACCATAGTCAAACGAAAATGACTCAATATAATTGAAAGGCTCTGGGCAAAAACGTCCGAACTGACTTTTGCGTGATTTCAAGGTCATTTCTCAAAATCGTGGCCAATTTCCACTAAAACCAACTGCATTAAAATTATGGGGTGAACATCCCCATGCTATATGCCAAAAATTAGGGCAATCCAATGAAAAGAAGCAAAAAACACTTTTTTACCTGTATGTTCACATTTTCCTGCTCTTATGCCCCAACCCCCATCCCCCTTCCCCCAGGGTCCAGAAAAAAATTTTTTTTTTCTTTGTTATTTTGTTCATATCACTTACTACGATTCTCAGTTGAGTAAGGCACGGAGGAAGTTTGGTGGTAAAGTTTTGACATTCAAATTACCATATTGTCAAGGGCAACTTGCTATGTTTCCAATGGCAACTTTTCATATTTTGACGTCATTCAGTGATTGGCCTGCTTTGACTCACTGAATAATGTCAAAATCTGAAAAGTTACCATTGGAAACATAGCAAGTTGCCCTTGACAACATGGTAATTTGAATGTCAAAACTTTACCACCAAACTTCCTTCGTGCCTTACTCAAATGAGAATCGTAGTAGGATAGGTAATTGTAAATTCCATAACTTAATTTCAGTGTATTGCACGAAATCTGGATGCAATTTCGCAAAATGACCAAACACACTGCACTGAAACATTCAGTTAGGACGTTTTTGCTCTGAGCCCTTCAATTTTAATAAGTTACTACAACTAATTCAAGAGAAAAATACCAGAGACCTCACAAAGGAACAAAGCTTAATTTACTAGTAATCCTTGTGATAATGCAGCAGCAATGAGTGCTCAGTGGTTAGTCTTGACAACTGTGATTTGCTACATCCAGATAAGTCACAATTCTTCAGAAATGGTCATGACTTCAAAACTACACGTACCTGATAAATGTTGGCGCAATCCTCAAGATAATTGTGCATTTTTCCTCAATGGGATTTCCATTGTAAAATATGTCTCGGATTATCTTTGAATCCGATGTTACACAACTACCAGCTTGGCAAGAAGGAAAAAAAAACAGACTATTGGTTGGACGTAAGGAAATTACTTTTGTTCACAAAGTCCACAAAACAGTTTCTCCAAAAGGAGATTTCAAGAAAGGAATGAGGAAAGAATTGAGGAAGGATTGATTACAAGAGAGGGCATACTGTTATAGTAAATTAGTGATCTACTTTTAGCACGGTCTGGATGAGGAGGCTTTGTGCAAGAAAATGGAGTTGAATAGAAATTTAAGAAAACTGGGTTTCAAGAAAAGGCCACAACTCTTACCTCTTGTTGTTGGAACTCCAAGAAAATGCATTGCCTAAAACCCAACATCCACAGAGATGTTCTCACTAGTGATGACTATGAAGTGCACACTGAATTTATTTAATTTATTTTTTAAGAATTTCATGTTAATACATAAGTGACGGAAAGAAACCTAGAACATCTTTCTATTGATTTTACCGGTATATGATATACTCCCCTCCCCATTAAAGAAGAAGGCCTTTGGATGAATACTGTCCGTTGCTCAAATAACTATCAAATTTAAACTGGGAAAAAAAATAAACAAAAGAAATACCGAATCCTTTCTAGAGGTTTTTCCTATGTTACTTCATCGAAAAGGTGGTAATTCTTCCACTCATTTTACATTCCAATGTAGTTCTCACCAACAACCTGTTTCAATCTATTTATTATTCACCTCACAACACAGAAATTCTCTTATGCTTGAACGGAGCACCTTCCTGCCATCTGCTTGCCTAGAGTAGGGAGTCAGACCAGCACCTTTGAATTGTATTTCCCACCTTTCACCTTCCTTATTCACTACCTCACCCAGATACCTGAAAATAGCAGAAAGTAATGCATGAAAGTAAAATAGCAAAATAGCAGAAAGTAATGCAAGTAATCATTATTTATTTTATCTTTATGTTGTCCCCAATTAGGGTTAGCTAAATACATTGACACATCAACAAAGTTCATCATCATCATCATCATCATCATCATCATCCTGTGAACTGAGATAATTATTATCAGATATTTTCCAACCATTGGAAAATAAGAGTGGCTTGGTCAATCCTTATTGGTTAGGTTTTCGGTTTGCATCTGATTGGTTAAAAAGTTTGCAAAAGTTTTTTGATCCAATCATGTTGTAAACCAAAACCAAAAACCACAGGAACTGCTTTACAACTATTACTGTTGACACTAAACTGAAAACTGCGGTGATATTACATAATCAATCAATAACCAAGATTATTATGTTTGTTATTCAACTTGATCACGACCACAACTTACATTGCAGCGCCATCTCCCAGTTGACCTGAAAAATATCCGAACTGGTGACCACAGTAGCAGTGCGCCGAAGGCTCTGCTCCAGGTAAAAGTTTATTTCCACTGAAATAATCAGCAAAATCAGCGCGTTTTAACTCTTCTTCGGGCAGGTCCAGTAGAGACATCGCTTGCGAAGAATACGCCGCCGTTGCTGCATTTTCGACAGGAGTTGGTTGAACTCGAGAGAAACAAGCTCCTGAAACTTGTCGCACGTAATTACTGACTACCTTGTCTATAGGTAAAGTTCTTAGTGCTAAGTTATCGAAATTCAAAGTTTCCAAAGTCGCCATCTTGAAGTCGAAGTTCAGTGGTTGTTCATTGCTTGTGCATAAAAAATGCGTGCAACATGGTATACAGGAAAAAGGCGACAACTTCCTTCTGTAAGCAAGATTGCCTTTGAGAACCAAGCGCCAGGACAATATTTTTCTGGGCCAAATACAATGAGACATGAAAAGCAACAACAAATTGACTACAGCAGAACAGCGGTACGACAGTGTGCTGATCGGAGAGGAGTCGTGTAAAACTCGGAAAAGAAAGACACACGAACTATTTCCGGTTACTTCCGAGAGTCATCCAGGCTTCCTCAGCTCACAAGTTTCGATCTTACCGAGTGCAGTCTGAGGTGAGACCTCCAGCGTGACAATTCGACTCCGCATGCTGTTGCGGAAAGGGTTGCCGAATAGCATTTATACGGCTTCACGGTGGAAATTATCTTCTAACAATGGGCGAAATAACGTAAGAAGCAGATCTAAAACTCAGCGTTGTTTCTTGATGTTTGACAGTAGCTAATCTTGTTATATTTTGACTTTTAGGACGCTTCACCCCTCAACAAAATGGGCACAACGTAGGGACAGGATTTTGCTCACCGTAGAATTATCCGATTGTCAAAAGCCAGATATATCCCTCAACACAAACTCGCTCCGTTTCAGGTAAAGGTGTAAGTTTTGTGTGTGTATTTTACAATAATGAATTAGTCATACCGTGTTGATGCGTGAGCCGCCCTCACGCATAAAATTGTGCGAGTGAAAGAATTCGCCTCTTTGTACATTTGTACTGTCATTTTGTCTGATATCGCTTGTACATAACTACAGTGCCAAAGGAGGAAAAGATCAAAAAAGTTATACACTGGATCTTCAATTTCACAAAGAAGTTGACCCTGAGGTAAGACTTTCACTTTACAAGCGTGATTTCTCCGCTTATAATTATGCAAATGTTGTGTGCAGTGCTTTCTGATTGCTGGGATTGAATGCTCACAGAATTAAATATCAGGGATAGAAATGCACATTATTTTGATGGAACACAGTGAGGGGCTTAAATTTTGTGGCATTCAACTGCAGATACTGCCCACAGGCAAAAGCGGTTCACTAAATTTGAGATATGTTAGTAAGCTAACCTCCCTAGACCCCAATTTTATGGCCAAGGTTTGTTTGTTTCCTTTTTTTTTTTTTGCTTGGGGCAATTGTCATATGGTTGTTACCACATGTATGATTTTGATACTGGAAAACTGGAAAACAAGTTTCCATGGTCCTAAAAAATACAAATGTACATGACGTACAATACACTTAATTTCACACAGAGTTTAGAGCAGTAAGAACAAAACAATTGGTGTCATTTGAACCCATGTTGTAAATTGCTCACTGCAAAGAGATCCAGAAGCTTTTGCCTTGAGCAGTGGCCCTTTGGCAGGACCAAGTATATATTAGTATGTCAAGTCAGTTGATAGCACAGTTTACCAAAAGCTTTTGCTTAATGACTTCTCGGTAAAATATTGGGAAAGATTTCCGTATGACCCCATACTTATATTATGCATGCAGAATAATTATTATGGTAAAATTTGAAGTTATTCAAAGCGAATAAGTCTCAAAGGAGTGATATTGTTTCTGCTAATGTTTAGATAAACAAAGAACTGTATGCATAATAAATGTATGGGGTTATACAGAAATCTTTCCAAATATTGTTTGTGGAATGTCACTCTCATTCATATTCACTGATTACTTTTACTATTTTTGACGTCATCATTGCTTTACATATTTACTGGTAGGAATCTAAGCAACACTTAACTGCACGAGAAATTTGTTTTAATATCAAGAAGAAAGAGGAGGGGCCATATTGGCCAAAATTACTCAAAGATGATAAAAAGGTAAAGTGTTGTTGTTGAACTATTTAGATGTAGGTGGCCTTAGTGCTGCTTCTTGACTATTACATTTATAAACAGGCAAAGAAAAGTTTAAAAATGAAGGATATTTGAAGCTGTTAGCTGGCTGTCAAGAGGGCAAGATTCCTGTGGTTCTCACTGAGAAGAGTATCATAAAAAATTGTTACACTTGTTCTCCTAAATCCACTGGCAGTAAATTGTAATGTGCATCTAGGCTCATTTTAGTCATTTAACCTTCAACTGCCTTTTGAAGGCATTGTCCACTTTTGCTTTAGAAAGAAGACTCTCCATTGAAGCCATACTCACCAGGTAATGTTTCTTTTTTTGCAGCCTAGTTATCTTCATACAGATTTTAACAGATGGAGAGATGAAGATGACTCAGAAGAAGAAGATACTGGATTAGATGACAACTTTGAGGCTGTAAGTGAAGCAGTATTAAAAATAACTCTGGGAAAAATAATAAAAAAACAGGTGCCAGTTGTACATTTTTGTTGAAATCAGTTGATATTTTGCCACCAAAGAGTGTTTGTATCACATGATCAACATTTTTGTAGCTGCAGTTTGAAATCAACAGTTCAGCAAATGGAGTGAAATTTAGACCATTGGAATGGAAGTCTGGGATCAGTGGAAAATGGGGAGGGGTGGGAGGGGGGGGGGGCTCTTCCTCTCCACAACCTGAATCAAAACATCTCTCCTAAAGCCAGCAGCATACTAGGCGATTTTGTTCACCAATTTTTTTGATCGCTGGCAAAAATCACCAGGGAATTTCGTCACTGCATGATACAGGCACACCTGGCGATTTTATACACCGATTGCAGTGAATTTCCACCCTCCTTTTGTTTGCAGGCATCTCTCAAAAATAAATCTGCCCACTATGCCTCGCTGTTGTCTGCAATTTTTAGTCACTCGTGATAAAAATTGTAAGGTCGTATTGGTTGAATTGTTTGAAGCATTTGGCTGCGACGGGCGTAAAAAATTGCAGAAGCGGGCACACTAGGCAAATTTAATCGCCAATATCTGAAGTGCTAGATATCACAGCAATTGGTGAAAATTGCAATCGCAGTACCAGGCACACTATGCGATTTTTGCCAATCACACCGATTGGTGTATAAAATGGCCTTGTGTGTTGGGAGCTTAATTCAACTTTCCAACCCATGATGCCTTCCATGCAGGATAAATATCTGATTGACAATAATATTATTTCCACAGATGATGAGTCAGATGGGTGGAGCTGGAGGACAGGTAACCTGACTTGATTGTTAGATAATAATAATAATAATGATGATGATGATAATGATAATAATAATAATAATAATAAGAAGAAGAAGAAGAAGAAGAAGAAGAACAAGAAGATTACTCTACTTGGAATGGCACAGATTGCAAAAAGCGCTTTCTTTTACCTAAAAGCCCCAGCCCTCGGATGTATGGAGTATGCCTCGTTCAGGGTGGAATATACGCAGACAAGTTATGAAACACTGAATAATAAGAATAATAATTAATAATGATGATGATGATGATGATAAGTAATGGTAATAGGACTGAGTGGATTACTATTCAGGGAGTAATCGGGTGAGTGTATTTTAAAATCGGCTGAGCAAGTGGACCAGCAAGTGGCCATTGGCTCAGATTTACTAATTCACTTGTTAGCTGTGATGCTAGCTTGTACTTTCTCACAATTTCCAGGACTTTGACCCAGGAGATGTCAACTCGGAAGATAGTGATGATGATGGTAGGTAGTAATAGAGGGCGATTAGCTGCTGAGATAATCTCACCCTAGGCAAAATTTGCCTGGAATATCCAATTCATCCTGCTGTTTTTAACCCAGTCACTGACAATAAGCCTACTGGGCATTAGAGCATAATAGGCCATTTCCGAATTGCTGTTTGCCTCTGGTTCAAAGCGAGTCTTGGTGCTAAACCATTCAAATGATAATGAAATTGATTTGCATGAAAATACACAACTCATTTGCATTTGAATGGTTGTGCACCAAGACTCGCTTTGAACCAGAGGCAAACAGCAATTCGGAAATGACCTATTGGTTTGGCCTTAGCTAAGATAGGGACCTGGTACTAGTTTGCTCAGATAGGGACCTGGCACTAGCTGGCCCACGTTTGTTAAGTTTTTGCTCATTTCACTTTATCATTCTGTGTGCATGCAACACAAGTTGATCTGATTAAACCAATGTCCTTGCAAAATGGATGGACTCCTGTGTATTAAGTGTAGAATGGTGGCTTAAGAAAACGGCAAGGATCTCAACGACACAAGCCTTATTTCATTGTATGCAAAGAACGACAGCAGACTGGCAACCACCTTGTCCTCGTAACGCTTTGCACTCCATTGCCGAAACATAACAAACGTGGGCCAGCTAGTACCAGGTCCCTATCTTAGCTAAGGGCAAACCAATTATGCTCTATGCATGCTTCTACGTGTATGCTAATTGTGGATGTTCCTCGGATTGATTTTATTCTGAATGTTACCTTCCACTCTCTCAATATCTGTGGTTTAATCAAACTGATATCCAAGGTTCTTATCAGAGGAAAGGAGGGTTTTCAATTTTGATTTCTTGGTAGACAACAACAACAACAACGTCAAAAACAAGTTACAGTTGACACCCCAACTATAAATTAGAGGCAGGTTAGCCCCAAGGGGGGTAAGGCACTCCTAGCATTCAGTAGGAATTTTTCCTGATTCTTTTCCATTTTTATATTGCAGAGTTACCAGACCTTGAGAAATAGAGAATTTACATCAATGTATAGAAAACCTTAGAGTCCCTGATTAGTTGGTTTCAGATCCAGATGGCTGGAGATAGCACAGTCACCTTGGGATGTACTAAACTTTAATTCAAGCTGTGTGTGTGTGTGTGTGTCCAATAGCTTTGACTTGATGTTCATGTTGTTTAGGGGGGGAAAAAGGCTGCCACAAAGTTACAATGTTAGCCTGAAATAAACTTACCACATTAATGGCTTTCATGAAAAGAATTGTTTGTCAGCCATTTTGTTGTTCCCTTTAATGTCGGGACTTACTTAAATCACAGACGTGAAAAAATAAAGCACATTGCAGGTATTGAACACATGTTCAGGACCTGTTTAAACTGGTTTGTTTCCATTTTATGTCTCGAACAGATTGCAAGGGTAGTGCAAGTAATGCAACACTGGAAATTTGAGTCATCTTCCACTACTTCGACAAACACACATTCTCAAACTGCCTGAATGTTAAAACACTTGGGATAGGGACAGACCTCTTAAACATGATCTTGAATGTGAATCTCACCCTGCTAGATGACCACTAATGTGACCTGCCCATTGTACATTAATTTTGATCTAAGTTGAATATGAAAGAGCCTCATATAAAAGCAAAAATTATTTTCAATTTTTACATGCTAACAAGGCTAGTGAGGAAAATTGGCCTGGAGAGAAAGAATAATTTATTGGTCTATGTTGCATGTTTTTCTGCTCCCATCCCCAGTGTGTCATGCAATAGAAATAATGTTGCAGGTTGGTTGGAAACTTATGCAAGAATGCACACATTTTTTATTAGTTGTGCATTTTACAACCTCAAATAAAACCTTTCATGCAACATTTTCATCACTGTTGCACATGTCTGATAAAAGTGTTGCTGATATTTCCACACTTTAAAGCTATATTTTGAAAAGAGGTCACATAACTCAAGAAGTGGTGATTCCACTTTACTCTCCCTTGTTTGACAATTTTAGAGTGATCAGATGAAGTAGATGCTGTTGTTCAGCATCAAGATACGTCCACAAGTCTTTCTGTAGTTCTCTCAAAGCATCAACATCATGGTCCTGACAAACCATGACCACTGACTGAAGCAGCAGAAAAAGGTCCCTTTGCATATATTCCAAAGGAAATCCACCAAGATTTCCTTCAGAATACTTTTCAAGTATCTGAGCATGCTGAGGGGGAATGCGCTGTGTTGGCTGAAGTAACATCAAGAGCAGGACACGCCCAACTTCACAACGTGCTAAGATTTCTTGATAAGGGCCCTGCACCTTGCCTTTCTGCTGGCCCAAGCTTCCTCGTTCTTCAGCAAAGTAAGCCATCTCAGTAAGCACAGACAAAGCACCATCAAAATCACCTGATACAAAGATAAGATGGACCAAATTAGTTTGAAGGTTTTTGGTAAGACCTGGGGTTTTGATTCAGGGATGGGGGAGGGGATTAAAGGTGAAAGAGAACATGCACCTGCTGTACTTTGTCTAAGTTCATCATCACCATCATCATCATTATTTGATCTTTACTGTCTGATTTTCTATGTAACAGCCTTCAAAATGCACAAAATGTAGTCTCAGACAACCCAATTTTGCAAAATTTCTCAAGGGCAGCATGTCCAGACCCAGACAATCTCCCTAGAATTTTGTGCCTCTGGTGCTCATCAATTTGTGCCACTGCGATTGAAATGCACCCCCCCCTCCTGTGAAAAACCTGTCTTTGGGCCTACACCGTATTAAAAAAATGGTGCCCAATGTATTACTCTTCTGAGTTCATGTCAATTAGTCAATTACACTACACTGCCAAGCCTCCTTTTAGAGGAAAAATTATTTTCAATTCAGTACAGGCTAAACAGGTTTGGTAGGCTAAATTTCATACAGACAAAAGTATTATTTGTGGTCCGCCACTTATAAATACGGTGACTGAGCTGAAGACAGCATGGGTAAGGGACAAAATCTTAACCTGTATCAATTTTGCAAGATGAAACTAAAGTCATGGACTGCAGTGCATCTACAGGATTCTGGTGTTGTAACTCAGCCGCATGCTGGTAATGGGCCATAGCCTCGTGGGCCCGGTTCATGTTTCTGAGAGCATCACCAATTTCCAGACACAAACAAGCCCCTAAAGCCGAGTTCCCCTGAGCACAGTGTATCTTGATAGCCTGATTAAACAGATGGATAGCTTCCGTCAGATTTTCCTCAAACGTCGGACATCTGAGTTCTACGCAACTTTTTTCCGCTTCCAGAAACAACCTTGCTGCTTCAGTAAGTGCCTCAACTTCACCAGTTGCATTGCACAATGTATTTTCGCACCTGGCTTTAGCTAAACTACAGAAACCCGCATACTGGGGACAGTCTTGTCGTTTCAGTTCTTTGGCAAGGGAACCAAATTGCCCACTTGCTTCAGAAACGTTAGGTTTTTTTAGGAAACGTCTCTTCAACTTTGCTGTTATGGCGCGGTACTGTCCTAGAACATCAAATTCGCGATCCATACTAAAAATGCCTTTTGTTCGTCGAGATGAATTGGCACTCAAGAAACTCCATAACATCGACTGAAACCAGGTTGCTGAGCCAGCAAGAAGAACTGCTTGTATCGACCGAGAGACAGTGAGATCGACATTCGATGCATTCTCGTCCCCATGCCCTTTACGCTTCTCTTAGTCGGCGGGACCTTGGCACTAGAAGCGAAAGGGGCGATGGGGACTTGGATGGGGACGAGAATTCGATGTTGACATCCAACCACAGGCAGCCCAGACATTATGTTAAAGAAAGAATTACCTTTGCATCATTGTCTATTCATTTGACCTGGTTAATTTCGGACCAGGGTCCCGTTTCTCAAAAGCCCCGGAACGTTTCGGGCGTATTTCGGGTGCCACAATTCCCTCCGTATCTTGAAATGGAATACTTTTAAGCTGTGAAACTTTACTATTGGTTTGTTCTTGCTTATCTTAAAAGCATGTTAACAGACCAGATTTTCAGAATAAGTGACGGTGAGTTTAACAAAAGTAACTTCTTCCAGCAGTTGCATTGATAAATTAAAAATCACAATAGTTGATTCAAATCCTAAAAGTGCCCCCTTCC
>BLFK01000812.1:2010375-2031025 GCA_014634185.1 Astreopora myriophthalma | reverse complement strand
CCCCCCCCCCCCCCCAAAAAAAAAAGGCTTGGGAAATATTATACACCAGGCCTTCTCGTCCAACATGGCGGAATAGTGCACATGTTTTTGTCAACTGTGTAATTAAGTGCGTTCTTTTGGTTGATACGTTTCATACAATAACGTTCACATGGAAGACGCCATTGCAAAAGAAACGTTGACGCCGAGGAAACGAAGAAGAATTGAGTAAGGCGGTAGATTTTGTGTTTTGTTTTGTTATATAAAATTATGTAAGCATGTGTGTTTTCTTTTTTCTTTGATAAATTTATGGCCTTAACCTCTTTTACTGATTCAGCTGTGACTTTGCTTTCACTTAAGCTTACTAAGAAATATTAAAAGCTATCCCAGTGGGTAACATAGCAGGTCAGTTTAAGAACAGAAAGAGAGAGAGAGAAATTTTTGAAAAGAAATACTGACCAATAATTGTTTAATGCATATAATATTGTCTGCATATATAATTAGCCCTTTCCTGCCCAAGGGGTACCCTACTGGCGAGTAAAATCTGTAAAGTCACTGTCAGGTGTTAAAGGGTTAATTGTCAGAACAAGATTGTTTTGATGCACTTATCAATGCCAAGCCCCAACATAAGGGGGCAGACTCTCACTTCTAGAAAAATGCAAAATCCCCACCTACTGAATGTCAAATTCTGGGTTCTGTGGGTCTTGTAGCTCATTCAGTTTGTTGTTGGATCTCCACCATTTGATGTATGAGCTGCTGTGTTTCAGGTGGTGGGAAAAACACACCCCTAAAGACAAAAAAATGAAGAGGAAACCAGGTATCAGTACCTTTTGTACAATATGTTTTCAATCTAGATAATCACTAAAATCGAGGGCGCTAATGTGGTCGGTCGGTGTTTGTATGCCCAGTGGTGGATCTGCAGGAGCTAGGATCCCCCCTTCTATCCCCCACTTTGTTAGTTTAATTGAAGTGCGTGAGAGTGCCCCACCCCGTGCATGCTTTGTCACCATTATCTGTTATATTAATCCATCTTTGCCACAAAACCCAAAGCCACCATTATACCATGACTTTTTAACCGCTGACCAGTTAGCTCAGTTGGTAGAGCAAAGGACTATCGTGCAGGAGGTTGTGGGTTCTAACCTCAGCTGGATCATCACACAGGGTCTTTAAAATTGCTGATAAGGAAGTGCTGCCTTTGCAATGACATCTGTAAATGGTTAGACTCTCTAGTCTTATCAGATAAGGACGATAAACCGTAGGTGCTGTCTCATAATCCTTGTTCGTAGTAACTTTGTGGGACATCAAAGAACCCACACACTGTTTACCAAGAGTAGGGGAGGTACGTGTAGATCCTGGTGTTGAGGTCTGGCCTTTGTGAATGTAATCTCATCTGTCCTCCTGTCATATTCATGCATGGGTTGGGTGGGTGGGTGAGATCAAATATAGACTGATAGCGGCTGCCAGAGGCCCCTTTACAGGCTGATGTCCAATCTCACCCCAGAGAAAGAATTGTAAACTGCCATGAACTGTATAGGATATGTGCGAAATCCATTACCATTACCCTTTTCATAGTTACCTCTTGTTTTCAGTGTAACAATTTTATTGTTCCCTTCTAGATATTATATATATATTATAGATATATTGCATAGATTTTGTATTTTAGTAAATGTAACATTCCCATGATCTCACATGCTTGGACTTGATAGCTCGAGTATAAGGTCACCTAAGTTTATTGGTTCCATGTTAGCATTAAAATAATAGTTGTTACCATAACTCAACTTAGTTTTAACCATTTTACCAGTGAAAATGTTGGACTTAACAGACTTTAACCAGGCTAACATGACATGATTTTACTTGTCAGTGGACCTCTTTAGGAGTAAAGGTTTAAAGTAACAAAGGCTTTGTAGTATTTTGTTTCATTGTTTTCATTGCAGAAAATCTGGGGAGGCCATCAGTGAAGAAAGAACAAAGAAAACAAAAAGCAGTTGCAACTCCAAAACCCTCTGTGCAAGATGACAATACTCCAAAACCTGAAAAGAACAACAACAAGAAAAGATACATACTTTTCATTGGTAAATGTCATCTGCATTACCTGCAAATCATTATCTAAAAACATTAGTTGTTTTAAACTAAGTGGAAAAAGTCGAAAGCACCAATTCCTCCTATTTGTTCAGAAGTGTGTTTTATTCTGGAGGTTATCTGTGCTATTTTCCACTATTTTGATTTCTAGGTAATTTACCATTTACAGTTAAGGCAGAAGATGTCAGATCACATTTTCGATGCACTGGCAAAGGTAATAATGGTACAAGTTATTTTACCTTAAAATGCAGACCTGTACTTGAGCTTTGCTTTAATAGGCAGATATTAGGCACCCCTGCCTTATTAATATCTGTCTATGGTTTGTTCCAACAAAACCTGAGAAAAATTACTTGGAATGGGCTAATGCACTTGTACGTAAAAATTAATCCCACATAAAATTATGTCTATGCTTTCTGTCTTTATTCTTTCTTTATTTGTATTCCTTCTGTCTTACATGGTAGTGAATACCAGACAGACACAATTTCAAATCAAACAAGGTTGAAATTATTTTCATCTTATGCCTGATGTATAACACCTTATGCATAGATTCACCATGTCAATGGATGTGTAATGTTTTTATTTGAATCATAAGCACAACTGTTTAAAAAAATTGTTTTTGAACAGTGCTTTGAGATTTTTGTTTTAGAAAGGAGTAAAAATTATGGAAGTGGGTTAGTTCAGCAGAGTTTGCATTTGCCTCTGAATTCTTTGCAAGTACTTGAATTTCAAAATAAAATTGAAGGCCTGCAAAGCCCTTGAAAACTGCATGCAGTTTTTGCTCACTGGATCCAACCCAGATTGTCAAGTGGCTAATAAGACAAAAATGTTACTGGCAGAGATGTAATGACACAAAATGGTAAAAAAACAAAACAAAAAAGAAAAGTGCGAGTTGTATCTTTGAAAGCCCTGGAATAGTCCTTGGACCCTTGAATTTTAAATCAATCTTGAACTTGAAATAGCTCAAATGGGCCACTGCATCTGCATTTATTTTCATTAGATACCATCAAAGAGTTTAGACTGATGACAAAGAGAACGGGAGAATCAAAAGGCTGTGGATTCCTTGAGTTCAACAACAATAACAGTTACTGGGTTAGTTTAGTATGATTGTCCATTTCATGATATCATTTTCATACAAATTCATGCTCTGATGTTGATTTTTAATGCCTAGTTAAAATATGGTAGAAAGTTCATACACCTCATTCTTTTTTTCTTTTGATGCATCAACTTTTTTGAGGTCAGTCACACAACCCTCTTAAAAATTAATGCACATTATGCGTTAACAGAAAATTATCTTCCTACCCCAACCCATCTTATAATTACTTTAGCCTATGCAACAGGCATTATTTAGCCAAGTGTGAATCAGTGTGTGCAGAGCACAAGACATGAGCAGGGGATAGTGCCAGTTGTGCAGGCTGTCTTAATGTAGTTCAATGAGAATTCCCTGGTGGAAAGGTCTCAAGTTAAAACTTTTGATAAAGGAACTTGATTGGGGTATTACTTTGGCAAGGAGCTTTTGGTAGTGTCTTCTTTGATTGGCTAATTTTCTCTTGACGTGTTTTTCTCTTGTTTTACAGAAAGCTTTAAACCTACACCACAGTGTAATAGCTGGAAGGAAAATAAATGTTGAGGTCACTTGTGGTGGAGGAGGCACAGGTAAACAAAGAGGAAAAAGGCTGGAAAAACGGAAAGAAAAGTTTCGCCAAGAAAGAAAAAGAAAATCAAAAACTATTAAAGTTGAAGGAAAAGGGAAGGATAGTTGAACTATTAGAACCAGTGTTGTTGAATTGGATTAAAATTTGTATGTTGATACTATTTCAAAAAATGCAAGGATCAAATTTTCTGCAAACAAACAGAACCTCAGTTCTTTATTAGGAATGTAAAGCCAATGGCTTAAGTGTAAAAAGATATTAAACTTATGATTTTACCTCTGGCTTATCCAGTCTTGTATAATTTCTGTGGGCAGATTTAAATAATTATTATTCTTGTATTCATGGCTGAACATTATGGTGCATTTATTAAAATGACTCCTTATTTATGCCAGATGTCCTCTAAGAAGGGCTCTGTCTTCATTGTTTACAGTTTTATTCTGAATTCTGAACACACTTTTTGCAACAATGCTTTCATTGTTTTTCAAATCAGTTGCAAGTTTCTTATTAAAATGACGAAAATAAATTGGTGTCTTTGCTTGAAGGCTTCATATTTCTGTGAAATCGATTTTAAAAAATGGAAATGAGTAAATTTTGAAATGATCATTCTATACTGATAATCTGACAAGATGTGGGAAAACACTGACTTTTTGCGAGATGAAACTTTTCAAGCGGTGTTTAAGCCTCTGTTAGACCAGTCTAATTACCTGGTACGAGCTGAAGTTGTAAAACATAAAATATTCATTGCCTTGAAAAACGCCGGTACCTCTGGGGTTGTGTCATTTAGTTTGATTGACAACGCTGATCGCTTTTTGCTATAACAGCACCTGTTGTGAATCACGTGACTTATCGCGAAGCAGAATCAAAATGGCGTCAGAGGAGAGTTTGCTGTTTTGCGTGCCTGAATTCTCTTCACAAGTTTTCTCGGGCCTCCACAGTCTCCGAAAGGACGAAAAACTGTGTGATATTGAGCTAAGTGTTGGCGATAAAAGTTTAAAATCCCACCGAGTCGTTCTCGCGGCAGCAAGCAGTTATTTTAATGCTATGTTCACCGGCGACTTGAAGGAAAGTCGTCAAGATAAAGTCCCCTTGTTTGAAGTGGAATTTTCGGCGTTAGAAGATCTAGTGAATTTTTGCTACACTGGACGCATAGAGATAAATGTGGACAATGTACAGAATTTATTAAGTGCCTCCAGTCTCTTGCAGTTAGCAAGCGTGAAGCAAGCTTGTGTGGAGTTTCTTCATCGCGTCCTTCACCCAACCAACTGCCTCGGTATCCGCTCGTTTGCCGACACGTACTCTTGCGTCGATCTTGTAGAAGCAGCCGATGTTTTTGCTGTGAAAAATTTCTCTGAAGTTGCGAGGAGTGAAGAGTTTTTAACTCTCGCTCCAGACGAAGTTGTCGAAATGATTTCGCGGGAAGAATTAAATGTCCGTACAGAAGAAGAGGTATTCGAGGCGGTATCAGCTTGGGTCAGGAGAGAAGAAGACGAGAGGAAAGATTTCTTACCAGAACTGTTGAAAAACGTCAGATTGGCGCTAATAAGCCCACAGTATCTGTGCGAGAGGGTGTCTATTGATGAGCTTATTAGAAACAATTTGAGATGTCGTGATCTGGTTGACGAAGCAAAAGACTATCATCTCATGCCCGAACGCCGGTACAAGCTGCAGTCGATTCGCACCAAACCCAGGAGGTGCAGTGAAGCAGCCGGCTTGATTTATGCCATTGGTGGGTTAACGTCTTCAGGTGAAGCTCTCAGCACTGTGGAAACATATGACACTTTGACTGGTCAGTGGGTGCCGGGCCTACCAATGAGTACCTTGCGTACCCGTGTTGGTGTCACTGTCCTTGATAGCAAGCTCTATGCGCTTGGAGGATTTGATGGGCACAAGAGGCTCAGCACTGTCGAATGCTATGATCCCCAGTTAAAGGCATGGAAAGCTGTCACACCTATGAACACACGCCGCAGCGCCCTAGGTGCAGTTGTGCTAAATGGGAAGATTTATGTTGTGGGTGGTTACGATGGCCATATCTCTTTGAGCACAGTTGAATGCTACACTCCCTCGACCAACATGTGGAGTTTTCTCACCCCAATGGGAACGCTTCGCAGTGCTGCAGGTGTAACTGAGCTGAATGGAAAGATCTATGCCATTGGCGGTCATAATGGCTTGTCAATATTCAACACAGTGGAAGTCTACGACCCACAGTCTGACAGTTGGTCACCGTCTCCTCCCATGGGAGAGCGCAGATGTCGAGTGGGTGTGGCCACCTTGAATGGGTGCATATATGTTTGTGGAGGGTACAATGGCAGTGCTTTCCTCAACACTGTAGAGTGCTTTAATCCTGAGACCGGACAGTGGTCATTCACTGCCCCAATGAATACCCGACGCAGTAGGGTCGCTGTCGTAACCCTAGGAGGAAGACTCTATGCTGTTGGAGGATATGATGGCCTTTCAAACCTAAATACTGTAGAATGTTTTGATGTACTGGCAAACCGGTGGACTCCGGTGGCATCCATGGGTATGCATCAAGGTGGTGTTGGAGTTGCAGTGCTTCCAAGAGGTCCATGTGTGTGACATCACTTGCTTTGCAAAGTCATCAATTAATGGAATTTGTCTTCAGTTTTAAAATGTCTGCATAAACTGAAATACAGAATTTTGTGTCCATGAGTCACTCAAAGAAATGCAGCTACTGGTTTGTTTTGTTTTGTTTTGTTAAACCCATTTGATATTATGATCAAAAAGGATATCCACACTTAATCGGGAGTGGCTTTGGTCATTCTACAAATCATAGGTACTTACTAAGGCACTTATAGGAAAAAGAAACAGATCTTGCTATCCTTAAGTGGCAATTTGTCATAATGAGGTGATAGTTCACAAATTGCCAGGTTGGAGCTTGACAAATTCTGTCAGACTTGGATCCAGTTAGCCAGGACAAGTAAAAGGCAGTATCAGCATGCTGGCAGATTTTACTATGAAATGGAGTGTTATTTTGCTACCATTTTATATTTATTTGTTATTAGTATCACCCAACTAGTGGACTAATGCAAATCCTGCATTTTCATTGGCTATGCTACTAGAGGACTATTAGTAATAGTCCTCGAGTAGCGAAAAGCATGACGCTTTCTTTTGTTTTATTCCCAAATAAATGTTTCTTCAACTTTCATTTGCTAACTTTCTTATTGCCTATTCTGCCCGACTAGTTGGGTGATACTAAAACAATAATTAGACCCTTCGCCCTCAAGGGCCATGGATCAGTAGCTTTGCCTCATGGGCTATTGACCCGTAGCCCTTGCGGGCTACGGGTCTAATTGTTAATTAAAGGTGTTTTCCCATAAGTTTCACCCATGTTAATAATTTTGTCCAAAAGATAACAGTATGCAAATTAGCTGATAAATTATCTTTATTGAATTTAGTATTACTTGTAGTGCATTGAGGAGATAGAATTTCATGTTTTTGAATATGTATCAGGTTATTATCTCTTGTTAATATCTCATCCAGTTTCTTTGAAAAAGAGGTTAATCAAAGCCTAATCCTAAGTGAACAAAATACAATGGTCGCCTGTACTTGCAGAAAGGCACTGGAAAGGCTATCATACATTTAGATCATTGATAAAGGTTGTGGTTGTATGCTTCAGTCCATTTTGGACCCAGGTGCAAATTATGAGAACATTCCATGAATACACAGCATGTATTAATTTTAGTTAGTCAGTTTACATGTGGTAGCTGTGAGAAGACAAGTATCCAATTGATACAAAGAGATATAAAGAAAACCAGTCAAGGGATTTATCACCATCAAGATGGGTGGGGATTGGTTTGTTTATGGACATTTCATTTTTTGATGGAGCCTGTGTTGTCATCTGTCTTTTCCAAGGCAAAAAATGCCTCAAAGCTCCCACAATTTTTCTAAAATTTATCTTGTAGTATCAAGGCAACCCCTCAAGGTGTCTTTTTGAACAGAAAATACAGCAACCAGTTCTATACATGTGTTGTTTTTGTTGCATGCAGTTGCGTTTTTGCAAGCAGTTATAAGGTGGTAATATTAATTTGGCTAAAATGTGGCACATCAAATGTGTGGGTTTATTACTTGACAGGAAAATGCAAGGGGAATTTGATTTCATGAAGATATCATGCATCTTCAAACGGGAACTCAGAAAAAACAATCAGAAAAATCAGAGCCTCAGATGGGATTCGAACCCACAACCCTCCAAGATCTACTATGCATGCTCTAACCACTGAGCTACAGGAGACTCTGTGGCGGGCCAGGGTGAAATGTGGGTATAGACTATGACTGCACCATACAGTCACAGTCCAATTTTTCAATAACCAACTTAATGTGACTGTGCAATGCAGTCTCCAGTAGCTCAGTGGCTAGAGCATCCGTACTAGATCTCGGAGGGTCAGGGGTTCAAATCCCATCTGGGGCTCGGATTTTTTCCCATTTCCCATTTGAAGATGCATAATATCTTTCATGTATTCCTCGCATTACTCGCTTGGGAATTTGATTTCATAGTACATGGTCAAAACGAAAGGGGAGGATTTTGCTTAAATGTAGACATCAATGCACAGATATTTGAAAAATACTTTGTTAATTAATCATCATTATCATTATTATTACAGTCAGTATGTTGTCATTTCAAATATAATTATTTTGTTGATATTGACTATTAATATTCATTATTTGAGGTCCTCCAGGCAAGAATGAAAGTCATTTGATGACTGGCAATACCTTCTAATTCTCTGCTAGCAACCACAAAAGCCACCTTGCATTTATGTTAACTAGCTGGTATTGATAATCTTTCATGAAAAATTCCTTTTGCTATTTTTCTTGTTCATTGTCTCCGTTCAACCAAAGGAATGGTGAAGTAATGTCCTCTCATTACCGGTATTTTTGTTTGCTTTGAAAAACTCCTTCAAGAGTTGTAAATGCACGATAAAAGCAAGGCTGGCATTGGCCCTCAAAAGCTAAGATTGTGTTTTTTCCTTTAACATTTTCAATACTGGTACACCTCTGGAGAAAGCTACCTCTAATAAGAAACAGAATGTCAGTCCCTCAGCAGACAGGATTAAAACTGTGCTTATCCTACCCAAGGCATTCTGGCATGATTCAAGTGTTGAAAATTCTTCCAAAACACACAGCTTATTCTGTTTGCTTTGTGCTTAAGCTGGTGAAGTACTTCTTGTAAGCTGTAAAAAAGTTCCCAAATAGCTGAAACTCTTGGCTTTCCACGTGTTCAACTGATACAGTGCAACCATGGGTGGCATCTCTTTGAGATAAGCTGTTGACTTTGAGCTCAAAAACAAGGATTGGAGATGCATTGTCGTGGGCATTCCTTGAATTCCTGGATTGTTCAGGAGATGAGCTACTGAAGGAAGATGGCTCTTTTAGTTTCTTGGTGTTACATAACTTTGAGGTTTCTCCCCATTGTCCTTGTGGCTTGTTAGTTGACATGGCATTTTCAATTGGAATCTCATTTGTTTGCTTATGAAACTGCAGTGACTTCCGCCGTTCTCTACGACTGTGTGTCCATGTATTTTCAAAGGCTGTGCAAATGGCTGAAAAATTCTCCACAACTTTATCAATGCCCTCCACTTTTCTCTCACAAACTTGTTCAGCATTTTGGTGTTTGCCTGCACTAGAAAAGCATCCTTTAATCTGCATGACAGCTTCCAGGTCCTGTGACTTCACAGGTGGCTGGGTAGCCTGTGATGATGACCCTGAATCATGTTCGCATACACGCTGTCTTTTGGATAAACTCTTCCTTTCACATTTCATTCCAAATTCTCTTTCCAGACTACTGACAATAAAATGAAATATCTCTGCAGTTGAAGTAAGCCTCACTGAGCATGATGTACCCTGTGAATCTTGATGCTCAACAAAGAAAGAGTGACAGTTTGTGTTCTTTCTCTTCTCAGCAGTTTTACGAAAAGTTAACAGATCAAGCAGTGTTCTTGAGTGGTTTGGATTTTCTGGGTAACTGCTTAGATTTTTGCAAATGTTGTGTGCATCCTTCATCAGTTCAACCATACATTTCAGGCCTGAAGTAGAAACATTTTGTGTCAAGTTATGCACCAGTTCAAATGGATCCTGGACGATCATTGGTGACACTTTAAATTGCACTCGTTTTCCAAGAATTGGATTGCCTGTATCAGAGTTTGACAAATCTGCTCCATGCTGTTCCGAATTCTCCACTGAGATTGAGTTTGGTTCACTTGGAGAGCAATCAGTTGTTGTCATCTCACCTTCAAAAGTCTGATCATTCATATTAGATGGTTCACTGGAGATTTCTTGTGTTTCCAGATATTTTGAACCCTTTAACTCATTCAGTACACTGGTGATAGTTGTTGTACAACCTGTTTTTACACTCACAGCAAATTTAGAGAAGTCAAACTCAGTCGAAAAGAGGAAGAAAAACTCTTCCAAAAGCTGACCTGACAAACACAACAATTGTACGAGTTAGTTAATTTACCAGTGGTTTAGTCTCAGTTCTCAGGAAGGGGAACTAACAACTCGGTGGACGGGAATTATTAAATCTATGATACACTAGGGAACCTAGTAAGTGAATTATTCAGAGAACATTTAGCATACCAAATAACCTATCCCACAAGTGGCAAGTTTGTGAACAACATATCACAGGGGAAGATCAGCTAATTCCGACAAAGATGAAAGATGACCAAAAGTGACTGATGATTTAATCAAGAATTTAAGAGAAATCCATACAGAACAGTGAGTCATGTACTACATTCTCCTGTAACCCTTTTCTGCCCAAGGCGTACCCCAGTGATGTCAGTGAAATAGTCTCGCATTAGCCAGAGTAAAATCCATAAGTGGCACTCTTGGGTGTTAAAGGGTCAAAGAATAAAATATACTCACTCAGGCTCTTAGTATTCAGTGATGGTGAAAGTCTGGAAATATCTTTGAAGAATGAACAGTCCCAGTTATCAATCAGCTGAGGTTCTAGTTGTAATGAACCTGGCTCATCCAACTCAGACTGCCCCTCAATCCAAGGATGGAATCCCTGTTGCAGAGAAGGTATAGCTGGTGGCATTTGTGTCTGTAGGAAGTACAGCACCATGAGTGTCAAGGCATAGTTTGACAGCTGTCTGCCCGTTGTCAGGCCTTTAGCTTTTGCCCAGGCTCTCACAATGAAAACCAACTGAGGAACCCTGGGATCAAGAGACAAGTAGCACTGGAGGAGATCTGAGTTTGCCACACCTAGCCTGCAAAGGATAAAACAACAGCTTGAAAAATGGACTTGAGGCTATCAATTGAAGCTACTGCAATATTATACTGCAAGAAATCAAACTCGTGGAGTTGCTGCATGAGCTCACTACAATTGCCAACAAATTATTTAATTTGTTTGCTCTCTACATACAGCATATATTTGTCAGACTTGCAGAATCCCATTCTCAAATCAATATATCTACCGAGAAGAGTCTTTAATGAAACCATATTGCATGTCTTTCTCCATACCTGTTATTGATGGACAAATCACATGACAAGCCTGACGGCTGGTGCTTGAACTTGATAAGAGGACACTTCGCAGACAGTACAGGTATAATGTTTACACAACCAGGAGCAAAGCTACGCAAAACATTAATAACTACCGAGTAGTCTAAATCAACATCATCATTTGTGTTTCCTGTCAGAAGACAGATGTCTAGGTCACTCCCTTTCCAGCCAACTCCAGTGATAGTTGAACCAAATGGTACAACCGATGCATTGTTGCACACTTCATGGAAGACTTCTTCTAAGAGTTGACACACCAGTCTCCGTAATTTAACATCTTCTTCAGTAAGACACAACTGTTTCATCAACAAGTTTATCTGTTCATGTACCTAAAGGTTAAATAAGACAGGAAGAAGAGGGAGCAAGTCAATGAATAAATTGTGCTATTAGACCAAAGGCAGGGTAAACAACAGCTGTTGTTATTGCTTTGTATTCTTTCTGTTGATATTGTTAATTGAAAGTTTTCAAGCTACTGTGATGCTTCCATATGAAGCACTTTCCTTTATGCCCACAGTATGACATTTATTCAAACTTTTGGGCAATAAAATCTTCACAGAACTGCACTACCTATGTTTGGCACTTACACTATAAACAGAAGACTTCAGCTCATTTGTAAGTTCCTCAGGCACAAATGCTGCAATCTCTGCATATTCCTGATGACCACGGAGACGTTGCTTTAACTCTTTACTGGGTTTGTTCATCCTTGTTCCTGGTGTCTTATTCTGAGGACTAGCTTTTAACGTTCTTTCTTTCACTGTGAGTCGCTTGCCATTTAAAAGAGGCAGTGATTCCTGATGTAGTATTTTGGTGACACTTTCTTCATCTGCCATTTCTACTATCGCAAAAACACCCTGATGGTAAAAAAGACAAAGATTCTAAACACATGCACAATAAATTTTTCATGATAACTTCTGGGATGGTATCCATCTGATCAAGATAAAAGAACATGACTTTTTATCCCCCACCACAGCTCACTTTTTATGCCGTGGCTCGTGGTGGTATAGTGTCTAAATTTTGTAACAAAAAAAAAAGCATTATGGCAGAGATTAATTAGTGCACAATTCTAACTAGATTAGTAACGTTCTGAGTTTGTTGTTTCCTTTTGTTTTTCTTTTTGCTGTTGTTGTTGTTGTTTTCTTTCTTTTTTTTTTTGTTATGAATCACATTTATGGTGACATTTGGCTACTGTTAAACCAACAAAATGGATCAAAATCCACTAATCTGAATCACAACACAATACGTGACCCTTTGATCCAGCCTGCTACAGTGATTGGTGAAACAGGGTGAGCCATAACCCTGGGTTAAGTCTGATTAAAACATGTAAATTTGCATGGTATTTATCCCGGATAAGCTCTAACCCTGCTTCAAATAACTTGGCCCAGAGCTTGCATGTTAACTGAAAGTACAATAAGGCGTGAAACTACCATTCAGATTGAAAGCCTCAAGAAACCAATACACCTTCACAAAGCTTCTTCCATTTGTCCTGCTAATGTGGTGTGATGCATACCTTGTCTTTATCCAGGAAAATGTTTGATACCACCCCATATGCATTAAAATAATCAGTCAATTCTTGCTCTATGTATCCTGAATTTTGAAAACCACGGACATAGATACTCTTCTTACAAGAGCTTTCCCTCTCCTTTCTCAAGTTCAAAAATCTTTGATGCTTTTTGCCTTTATTGTGGGTTGGTAGCAATGACGCTGAAAGTTGATAAGAACAAAATGTGTTTGTTGATGTTTAAACAAGCTTTGCTACATGCTTCTGAGTGTTTTGTTTTTGCTTATTTGTTTTATTTTTTAGAATCAAGCGTTCTACTTATACGTAATATCACTGTATCTTAACTTTGTTTATTTTTTTTCCTTTATCCATTTCATAAAACCAGTGCTATGGAATCATAATTATGATTAATATGTCTCACTACCTCACTCACACTGACTCTCTCCAGTGAACGTAGAAAGTACGTTTATTTTCGGACGGAGGAAACCAAATGGCCCTGCTCTCATCAACCAGTATTAATGAGACAGGGCTAAGTCACATTCATACAGTATGACAACACTAGCTCTTTCCTCCAAATTTCCACCGAAAGCCTCTCTTACCTGAAGGTAAAGCGACCCCACAAACATTGCACCATACGAGTTGCCTGGCGGTCGCCATGTTTGCAACTTTGAATAACGCGGGCTCTGGGAACCAGAGTCTGGGACATTCTCGTTCCCAGAATCCATCGTTGCCATTAGCCGGCTACGAGAAACGATGGGCTCTGGGAACGAGAGAATCTTGCCCACTTTTTCCTCTTTTGCTGAATATATTGGAACGCCTGGTAAAAATGGAACTTGAACGGAAAAGTACAAAGCCGGTCCAGAGGAAGAATGCCAAGAAAGATATTCACATAAGAACTGAAGAGCAACAGATTCAAAGAGAGCGTGGTGCAAGAAAAGGGAATAACGTCCAATCCTTCACTAGACTTAGACAAAGAAAAACGACAGATAAGCGACGAAGGAGAGAACAAGATTGGGAATATCAGAGAAGGATCCGTAGCACGAAAATTCAACTTAAGCGACCCGCTTGCCACTGAGCTTTAAATCGATTTCAAAGACAATGTAAATCAAGGGTTTGGGGACAGAGTGACTTCTGCAAAATTCATCAGTTTTGTGACAGTGGGGTATCCGGAATGGTGCAATGTCTTGGAAGAAACAAACGATCAAAGCAATTATATTCTAATTCGCGGCTCCGCTCAACCGAATATAAAACATTTATCATGTAATAAGCAACCACATATGGGGTGTGTCAACACGAGCCGTGTATGACCCTCTTTATTATGTTTTATCAATCAAAGCTACATAGAATTATCAACAATGTCTGCGAAAAATAACAAAAACTGAAAATACAACCGAACAAGAACACGTAGTGTGTAGCATAAGTTTACAACAATCTGAACATAAGCTAGCATAATGTAAATAGAAAACATGACAAGCCTGTACTGGAAAATACTAATCGAACTTAGTCATTGGGTATTTAATTTAGAGGGCGAAGAGGCGGTCGTATGACTCGAATGAATACAAATGAAGACAACGCAGTATATATACCGACGCCCCGCTAATGAAGCATTGTGACAAGGTGTCCGATAACACCCAAAAGGAGGTTACGTAACCCATGATAAATACATTGTGTCAAAAGTGTTCCACGACTTGAAAAATATTGCCTCTATCACAAGACTCTTATAAATAATAATGTGATGTTGTGTAAATTTTGAAGAGGGCCTGTAAAATAACTTCCTTGGTACAAAAGTCAACAATTCTTACACCGCTATGTGTAGCCTACAGTTCTTGTTGATGCTACGTCTAGAAATTTTGAACTCACGCTTTGTTGAGGAGACTCAAATATTATATACAGAATTATGAATAAGCGAGCTTATTGATTCCATCCAATTTTTGGCTTCTCTGTTTTCTGAAGATAACCGCCACAATGAACTGGATGCCTCACATGAGCAGTGACTTGGAAACAAACATTGTGGTTGTGGAGCGTGTCAAGGAGTACTCAGAGACGCCAACGGATGTTTGTATAAAGTAATGTTGCAAGGCAACTCATGTTGGTAGAATTTTATCAGTTTTAGCAAATACGCAAGCGCCAATGTTTGGAACAGTTTATTTCCGGTCTACTCTATTGCGTACCATATGGAGGACACAACGGGTTCCAGTTTCAATATATATTGCTCGAAATCCTATATCATGATAACTGGAACTGAGCTGTGAGTACGAAAGGGATCTGTCACATATGGTCTAGGGGCCTCCCTCACTGCCGCGTCGGGGGCAGACAGGCTGTCGTGGACGGGTATCTGAAAGCAGCGAGGAACTGGGGGTTGGTGTAAGCGATCCGCGGGCCGAAATCTCGGGGAGACTCGTCATGGTACACTGCTCAGGCAACACGTTCAGAGATACCGCTACTGGTCCAGAGTTCTTGTTTGTTTTCGTTTGGGCATTTAGTATGCGCATGCGTCAATTCACTGTTGCTTTACTACGTACCGTTTGGGAAACGCAGTGACTGCATTTAAATCACAGAATGACCTTGACAGTAACTGTAAGAGGCGACGAGGCTGAGAATTTACCTTACAGGCTAGCTTAATTTCGATTTATCTTGTGACTGTTAAAAGGGTGGCACGTATTTGTTTTCGATTAGTGCTGAATAAGCCGAGTCGTTGGTTTTAGTTGTACCAACCCCCAGTTCCTCGCTGCTTTCAGAAAAGAGAAAGAGCCTGGGTTTTTAAGTAGTTTATTTTCGTGACCCACGGAATGACGTCATTGCAAGAACCACGTGACTTCTGTAATGGTAATGTAATGGTTCTGTAAAGGCGACGTGCAGCACCTGGCAAAGTCAGTTACATGCGTACACTTCAAACCTTCAGATTCTGCGAGGTTTTTAGAACTGTTACATTCTGCTAAAAGCTATCCTGGTCTGGTAACTCACTATGTCGTCGAATCCAGCGTATCCACCGAGCAATAATCCGGCATATCCAAATCAACCACAGCTGAATCAGTATCCGCCTTCGTTCAACTATGATTCTGCGTACCCACCTCCGTCGAATCAAGGGGCTTATCCGCCGCCTGTAGAGACTGTTCCTTCTGTTAACCCTGCCTTCCCTCCTCCGCCATCTTATGATAGTACTGTGGGAAGGCCAGCCCCAGCCAGCCAGCCGAATCCTTATGATCAAAACTTCTCGTATCTACCAGTTGGGCCAGCTCCCCCGAGTTACCCTCCAACCAACTCAGACATCGAATATCAAGGCTCGGCATATGCATATCATGATCGGATTATTAGCTTCGACGACAAAACCATCAGGCTTGGTACGTTGCAGTTTCTGTTTTTACATTTTTGTTTCATGAAGCTGATCACCTGGCACGTATTTGTTTCACCTGACACGTATTTGGCTTCCCGCATCTGCTTGTGTCACTTTCTCAAAGGCATTTGTGATCAATGTTGTGGTGTTTTCAAGGGTTGCACAAATCAAACTACTGTTACGGTTGTGAACTTTATTCGGCTAAATCCTTTCGTTTAATTATAGGCGTTATTGTTCATATGTATTGCTGTGTAGGATACCTACTGAAACCAGAACATAATCTGTTCAGAGTTCAGCTGCCAGTGTTACCTTGTTTTTGAGCAGAAATGTGACTTCTGTGATGTCATCTCAATATGATCTACAATTGCTGTGAAGGAAACATGCTAATTTATTTTTCACACAACAGAGCAGGGCTTCAGATTGGGGCTCCATTTAACAATGTGCCCCTTGATAGACCTGAGATACTTGGTCACAGCCATGGGTCATTACATCCATTACACAGAGTCAAGTATGATATATGAGGCAGGACCTTCATATTATTGTCCTTATCCAAGAGGACTAGAAAGTCTAACCATTTTCACATGTCATTAAAAATTAAGTTACAAATTGAGTTATTTTAACCCTGTAACTCCCAACAGTGACTTCAAAAATTTTACACTGGCTAATGCCAGATGATTTTACTCGTCAGTGGGGTACCCCTTTGGCAGGAATAGGTTAAGATGCTTAGTGTTGGTTTGGCCAGGGTTTCAGATATGTCCAGAATTGCACCTAATTAGATGCACACAGATTTTGAGAAGCATCACAGTGTCCCTCATGCTCTTCTCCTCAGGTTGAACGTCACTTCTGTCCAGAAATACAGGCAGTAACCGTCACAAAGTGTCCCCCAAGCTGTGCTTTTCAAATAAACATAAACAGTTGCATTTACCCTAACCTAAAAATAACCCTAACACTAACGCTAACCTTATTGTTAGAAATGGGCACTAGGCGCTAAGACTTAACAGGACACCTTGTGATGAATGTCAAAATCGAGTGTGCATCTAATAAGGTGCAATTCTGGACATAAGTGCAGATATGTGAGGTTTGAACCAACAATCGCCCTCCTGCACTCCAGTCCGGCATTCTTCCAACTGGGCTATCTCGTTGGTGGTTATTTGGCAATAAATGTTGACTATGTGGCAATGAAATTCATTGTACATTATGTAGTTTGTAGGGTACAGTCTACAATGTGTCTTATTGCTAGATATTTGTAATACTGAGCAACTTGCATTTGTAGCACCAAATCGGCCTAAATTTGTGATACAGACTGGTATGATAATAATAATAATAATAATGTGCTTTTTATTTATCTTTAAATTCTCTGCCTGATGTATCTGCTTTGGCCAAAGGATTTATCAGAAGGGTAAGTGACCTCAGCGATACAACCTAGAGCATATTGGTATTTGAGCTATCTACGCATACAGTGTGCTGTTTGAATTTGTCCCTGAGGTGAACTGTCCTGTTACTCCAGACTTTTCTGGGTATGAACCACCGAATCCCCAGTTATAGGTCATGTACTATTTAAGTAAAGTCATTCATATTATAAACAACTACCGCCACAGACAGAATTGTGGTGATGATATAAAATATACACAGTTGAATTGTTGCACCACAATGAATTAGCATAATCTCAATTAAGGAAGAGCTAGATCGTGAATTATCATTGTCAAGTGTAAAACTTTACAACTTAGGACTATAGTTCAGTAAACGAAGGATATGGAATTAAAAAAAAAACTGCACATGGATTACAACTTGGTTGCCTAATTGCACATGATGAAACTGTCCATTCTTGTCCTCTGGATATTGAACTTCCACTGAGGTTGTAAATTGTGTGGATTCACCTTGAGTAACAATTCTGTTAGCATGTGGTTGGAAGATTAAGCTGTG
Organism: Astreopora myriophthalma; assembly: GCA_014634185.1. Taxonomy (NCBI): domain Eukaryota; kingdom Metazoa; phylum Cnidaria; class Anthozoa; order Scleractinia; family Acroporidae; genus Astreopora; species Astreopora myriophthalma. The sequence continues at coordinate 2,013,060 of BLFK01000812.1, read as the reverse complement.
ACTTATGAAAATAACGTCTCACACAGCTTGACTCTTTGGTCATACAGTCATTGAGTTCCATCCAGTTTAAAACCTTAGAGACAGAAGTTCTGCCGTTATATTGGGGGTAGGATCAGCAGGGGTTAGGATCAATTAAGAGAGATTAATTAACAGGATGAATTCATTTGATCCAGTTTTTTTTGTCCTTGACAGGTCTTTGCAGTGCTTATGTTACAGCTGGCAACTACTGTGGGAATTATTTGTCTGTTCATATTTGAGTAAGACTTGATCTTACGAATTGACAGTTAGCAGTGGGTTTGAAACTACCAGTGTTTCTTGAAACAGTATTTGATGGGCTTTAATATGCAAAAGTCCCATATTTCTTCCTGTGGCTACTATTTGTATACAACTTGAGAACATTCACTGTGGGATTGTAGTAGTGGTGTGCCAGTCATTGATTATAATCGATCATTGGTTGAAAACCTTGAGCTAGGAATTTAATGCTAGGAATTTGGCCATATATATACAAGACAAAATCAACAAAAATAAAAAATCAGCTGAATGTCATTTATGCTGATCTTACCTTTGCACATAGCTAGCCCTTCATTTTTTTTGGCTTTGAAACAGCTTTATTTCCAGTTTCCCTTGGATAATTGTTGTAGGTGACTTGGTGGACAACCTGTTGAATGAGAAGCTTGATTCAGCACACTCGCACCACATTGATGAGCCCTGAATATACTGTTCATGATCACTGTATTAGTTCTTTAACTAGGATAAAAAAAATTATCTGGCTTTTCAAAATCTATGAACACAAAATTATGTTAGTAATAGTAATAATAATAACAACAACAATAATTATAATAATAATAATAATTTTTTTTAAATTTTCTTTCATTGAATATTCATTTTTGTTTTGGTAATTTTTTATGTTGTTATTTCTTTGTACAGAGAGAGAGTGAAAGGTTATGTCCAGAAGAGCCTGGGAATGTACATTTCCGCATAGTAAGTTCTTGGTCAAAAAAAATAATGTATTGTCAGTGCATAAAATGTCCCCATTGTAACTAACCAATAATTGCTATTTGGTGTCTATTTTAGTGTCATATTTCTCGTCCTGTATTTTGTGCTGGTGTGCTTTGACAGTGTTAGGTAAGGCTAAACAAATCATCAAACCAAGAAGTACAGGTTTTGCAAGAATTAAAGTAGACCTGTAGTGATACATATGTAAAGTTACATTTACCAGAGTATACTATATTGCCTGATGAAGAACTGAAATATAGGGGTCAAAACATTGGAAACCACTACTGATTTGCAGTGGTATCATAGGCACCGTCGTCTCATCGAAGTCGGCTACCTTTTCCCTTAAATGTGGCAATTAAAAGAAGGTTCTTTCAAACTCTTGCTGATACAGTGGGTTACGAAGCATTGGGATTGATTTGTACAGATTATTCTCTGTATTTTATTAATGTTAATTTATCATATTTCTCTATTCCACAGGAGGAGTTACCCAGCAAATGTTATAATGCTAGTCATCTTTGTGAGTATGACCCCTACACATACCCTGTAATCAGCAACACTTCTAGCAAACTTGCACTTTACATTGTAGATTTCTTAGTTCATAATAAGGAGAAGTTGGACTGGGCTGATGGTGATTACAGTACTTTATTACAACTGCTCAAATTGTCCACAGTTGGTTATAAACATTGTAATGCAATTATTTATTGCTCACCACAATGGTCATGTTCCTAAACTAGTTACCGGTATGTATTCAAATCTTCCATTTTACAGTAGAGGGGTACGCTTGAGCTAGTTCAACTGTAATCATTTAGTAGAAACAAAAGCCATCCTCTCCCCCTCCCACCGATGTTTCTGGGCACAGCATATGCTCATTGAGCAAGACAAGATTTTATATGTGGAAGGTGTTAGCAATACACATAAAGGGATTGGTGGATGTTAACTTTAATGATTAATACCAATGGAGAGTCCATTGATCTATTTTGAAAAGACATTTTTTAATTTTTCAGACACTTTCTTTGTCATATCTTGTGGGGGTCATCTCCAGGTAAATGTGGTCGCATGTTATCTCTGAATGCCATCATGTTAATTGTTTTCTCACAATTTAAAGCTTTCAGTTGTTTTTCAGAGGAGTGATCACTGTCAGTATTAGAGAGACTCCACGAGGAGTCAATTGCATGTAATTTTGAGGCCCACAAATTTGTCAGTTAATTTTACTGTCAAGTGTCAGTCTTGTTAAAAAAAGTTGTGCATGGTTATTGTTATCGTTGTTGTTATATCAGTACTGAACCTGCATAAAGCATGGCCTGTGACACTTCACTGGCATATCTGAGCTCTGCTTTTTGTCCAGAAGGTGGCTGCAAATAGACAAAGGAACAAAATTAAACTCAAAAGTTATGATCATGCCTGTATTTGCTCTTAAATTGACTTTGGCATCAAAAGAATGTCCAATACTGTGTGGGTTTATTCTCTCCAATTGCAGTTTCCATGACACAAATATTGTTCTGATCATGATGGGTGTCACTACAGTAAGTATTCTCACATTTGAAGGGCTGTGGGCAAAAACGAGATAGGTGAATTTTGCATGGTTTTTAGTAAGATGTTTTGCAAAATCATGGCCAATAAATTTGCACCAAATCAACTGCACTAAAGTCAGTGAGGTGGCATTGTGATGAAAAGAAGCCCCCCCCCCCC
>BLFK01000812.1:1968302-2010351 GCA_014634185.1 Astreopora myriophthalma | reverse complement strand
CCCCCCCCCATTAGTTTGAATGGTTAACTTTTCCTGCCCCCCTTTTCTTCTCCCTCTCTCTTTTACTCTTACCATTGCATCTTACAGCAAGATATGGGCTTGGCTCAGTTACGAATGATTATGATTCTCAATTTTGTTCTTATGGAAGCTATGTGCAAGTCATTTTTTATGATTATCTCTGAATTCTGATTGTTTAACAACAGATCTTGAGTGGTACAGGTATCAAGTCAATTTACTGGTACATGTTTTGTAACCATGCGAGTAAAAATTGTTGATACAAGTTTCAAAGAAAGATGTTCATAATATTTTACAGTTTCTACACCTGTGATATCATTTGTTTCAGCTGGTGTGTGCTTCTGTCATGATCTTTGCCTGCCAGACTAAGGTGTGTGGACATTTTGATGGTAACCATCCAATCTGATTATTTTTCCAGACTGCATTGTAATCTATTAAAATGTGTTATGTATTTTTATTTTTTGTTTTTTAATCCACATGTACAGTACGACTTCACAAAATGGGGTGGTGTGTTATTCTGTGCAGCTTTGGTGATTTTTTTCCTCAGCATCTTCACCCCACTCTGGCTTGCACTCAGCACCACGGTATGGCATTATGCATAATATTGAAATCCCACCAACAGCTTCAGCTACATGTACTTTATTTTCTTATTAGAGGCACTACAAAATTTGTCAGTTGTTTATGAGTCTGGTCTCGTGACTATACAACAGACTTTAATCACTCCAGATCAGTAGTTTCTCAGCAGCAGACAAAATAGATACAGACACACACACACACACACACTAATTAATTCTGAGCTTGCTTATATATGTTACCAATAGAGTTCTAGAAACTTCTAGATAACTACAGTATCACATAAGAGTCTATCAATAGCGACTTGTATCCTTTAACCTAATAACAGAAATTGACAGCTCTGGATTAACTGGCACAAACACTAGAAAGTAAAATTCTAGATATAACACTACTGTACATGTAATAGTAAAAGGTGGATTTGTGAGACTGATCAGCATTGAATAACTTCATGATATTTGATTTTCTTATTCTTGGCCAGCACAAGGTCTTTGTATATTTTGAGTTAAAGCCAGGGGAGGATAGAGTGGGCTGAGGGAAAATAAGTGTTTTGCAAGGATTGATCCAGAGAGAAGTAATATTAAAAACTTTGGTACAGAAGAAGACCACCCAACAGAATAATCTTCACAATTATCTCTTTCAGAAGAAACTTCCCTTCGATAAACAAGTGTGAACTGCTTTCTTTTTTTTAACAGGCTGGGAAGATTGTACTTGGAGGGTTTTTGGCTCTAGTATTTGTTGCGGTGAGTAAACTCTTTGTCATATTTTTTTATTTTCATCCCTGGGAGATCTGTAAATTTAGCATATTATGGGTCAAATTAGTTCATGAAGGAAACTTGCTGGTCCTATTAAGAATAAAAATGGGGGCATTTTCTATCTTTGACTTGTTGGCTGTACCACAAGCTCTGGCTGAACTTTATATGCAGCCTTTATATGTCCTGAGTCCATGGCTTTAGCATTTCAAAGGGTCCTTGGAAACCACTCCAACCTCAGAGCAAATGCCAAATTAACCACAAAGACAAAATCATACAACTGAATTTTTATTTTCCACATAAAATTGGCAAGCCAAGTTCTCAGCAAATACTTTTTTTTTCATAAAATGTGGGCCTGTTTTCTCCTGTAGATAAACAAATGAAGCAGTAGATGAAAACTTGACTCCTAAAATTGGCTTGTGTGGACCAGGCTTTACAGGCAATGCCTTTTACTCAAGGTTTTATTAAGAGCTATTGCTGACAAAGCAGTATTATTATTTGCATTCCTTTTTTTTAAAATCAGTTCCTTGCTTACGATGTGCAACTGGTGATGGGAGGAAAGAAGTACGAGTTGAGTCCTGAAGAGTACATCTTTGCATCTTTGATTCTTTACTTGGACATTATCCGCATCTTCCTCTTGTTACTGGCAATATTTGGTCGAGGCAACAACTGAACAGCAATCATGCTTGCTGTCTTCATGTGTTTCCCAATACTGTTGTGTACTATAACTAAAGTGGTGGAGAAAATGAAATAGTTCACCCTGTAAAAGCAGCAAGACTTGTCTGCCACTAGTTGGGCTTAGGCAGGTACAAACTAGGCTGAAGGTTAGCTTTAATAAATGTTTAGGATTGTTCCAGTATTGGCAAGACAATGAATAATATTGTTACCTGCGTTTTGTGTTTGTTTTCATTATTCACAGCTTTGATGAGTGTATTGAATAAAAATATATTATGAGAATCATTATCAATGAAGCTTAAAAAGTAAACAACTGGCCCTTGTGATGACAACTGAAGGGCTCCAGGCAAAAACGACCTACATGTAACTGACTTTTGCCTGATTTTTAGGTCATTTCTCAAAATCGCGGCCAATTTCCACCGAGCCAACTGCACTAAAATTATGGGGTGAACATCCCCATGCTGTATGCCAAGAATTAGGGCAATCCGATGAAAAGAAGCCAAAAAAAAAATTACCTGTATAATTTTTCATATTTTCCTGCTCTTATGCCCCAACCCCCCCCCCCTCCTCTTCCCCAGGGTCCAGAAGTTTTTTTTTCCTTCGTTATTTTGTTGACATCACTTAGGATAGGTAATTCCATAACTTAGTTTCTGTGCATTGCGCAAAATCTGAATGCAGTTTTGCAAAATGACCAAATGCACTGATAATGTCAGTTAGGATGTTTTTGCTCTGAGCCCTTCAATTCTGTTTCAATAGCACTGTAATATCAGCTTATTTCAATTTGTGTAAAAATTAATTGTAAAATGAAGTCTAACTTCATTTATAGTCCAGGATGTTCTTGGTTACCATGTGCCTTGAAAGTCCTTGAAAACTGCATGGGTTGCTGGGAAGTCCTTGTCGCACACAACATCCAACATAGATTTGCTAATATCATCTATGTCAATAATATTGTTGAGTTCCTAATATGGTAATAAATGTTACTAAGTGAAAAGTTCTGACACATGGTGAAGAACAAATAAAATCCATTACATTTGGTTTATTTTGCACTGGACATAGTCATTGAAAGATGGGAATTGTGTCCTTGAAAGGTCCTTCTTGGTCCAAAAAAGGGTATGAACCTGTTAATACATAGCAATGTCCGCCAAGACCTGCAGCAGTTAGAAAGAAAAAAGTGTTGGCTATGTATTTTCTTTTTAAATTAGTTACACATTACAATGACAATTTAGCCAAACTGAAGTCTTATATATTGGGTTTCAGGCAAAATGCAAAATTTTGCTGTTGCCAATTAATGCAACAAGATGCTTATTAACTTTACAACCATCTCTACATGTCTTGCAACTGCTTTACATGTAATGTTACAGTAGTGACTTTTAAATTCCTTTATTGTAGCACACCTGTTGATAACGTCATAATATTGAATGCTTGTCATAACAAGAAATAAAAGAAGATTGAACAGAATTTTTGCCTGCATGTTTTTAATATTATTGTACATCATGGTGGTTTTCAGACCTTCATCACATATGATGGCCTTTGTCCTTTCAAGGTAAGTTCCAATAAACGTGTTATGCAATATTTACCAAAGCAATACATTTGTTGCTCTAGTGGAGAAATCCTTCTTTGTAAAAATGTTAAGAACCTCAGAAGTGCAAATAACATTGCCATCACCAATTGGCCAAGGACACCAAATTCTTTAAGGTTCAGCTTGTTAGCAATGTCCTTGTCATCTATCAGGTACCGTGAAAGTTTGCTTGAGGTGTCATAACTGAGATGAAATGGAGGTTTACTTGAAAATGCTTGGATAAGGGAATCAGCCAACATCACAGAGTCTTTGTCTGGCTTGCTTTGTCGTACTGTTATCAAACTGGCAAGTAACGACTCCTCCTGGAAGTTGTTACATAAAAGATCACTTGAAATACCTGAAATAAAAATAAAAGCAGGGGAGATGAGTCGGCTGTTTGTCATGAAAAAGTTGTGACATGTTGAGTGACCTTTAACTTTATGAGTGTTGGCTTTTGATATGCCAGTTCTCAATAATTCTACAAAAACAGCAGCTGGAAAGCTGTGCAAACTGCTTAAATACAATACTTTCTGTTGGGTCAAGTTACACGAATGTTTGGGCTCTTGCTTACATCAATGAAGCAGGCAAAAATGTCATCTTAACTCACTAACCAAGATAATGACCAACATATTTCCACAGATGTTGATAACCATCTCTTTCTTCTTCAGTTGTTGACACTCCCAAAATGTCTAAACCATTAATTACAACACAAGTAAACTTTGACAATGTTCCAGCAAGGTCCTCTTGGTTGATTGGCTGTCCATACTAAAAAAAGAAACGCACAGGAAATAAAAAAGTTGACAGCTTCATGTATGGTTGCACAAGAGCCAGAGGGCCTACCCTAAGCTTAACCCTTTCACCCACAACAAAGACTTCAGAGATTCCACAGAGCATTGCTACTTTTGCCTGGGCCAAGTTCAAAGTTAGGATAGTTCTAAACTTTAACTCTAGTTTGAACAACTTGGCCTGGGATGAAGCACCAGTATGTTGCACAATTACTAGCAGATCTTTGGAAAGGAAAGGGATGTAGGCAATTTCTAGCCTTCTCACTGAAGGCAACCTCAATTCTCAGGATGGCATAAAACAAATAGGTGGTCTTGTTTGCAGGACCTCTGTCCAATATGTGTAAAATCAATAGACTCCTTTCATAAATGGGCGAACAATTTGTTATTCTTTTGTATATGTGTAAATTAGACCTACTGGCCTCATTTAAGAACAGAAATTCTTTTGAATTTTGCACACCCAAGGGAGGCAAGAAAAGCTTATTTGCATAAAAACAAAAGCATATTTTGTTTGGCTGCCATTATGAAAGAGGTGTATGGCCCAGGCAATTTAAACTTTACATACAAAAGTCAAATGAATAATTATTATTTCCAGCAGTGGCACTAATATCGTTTTGCATATCTTACTTTCTCAACTTCCCAATGAATGCCACAATGCCAGAGATGGTAGCGTATAGCAGCATGTAGAAGACGCACTTTCATACACTCTGCCTTAATATCACTTGCTGAACCGAGGACAACTTCCTTCACAAAATGGAGGGTTTCAAACAGCCTAAGGCGAACATTTCTGTAGGCAGTCAAGCAACTCATGGCCATTAAAACCTGTTTAATTGTGCAAGACTTAATTAATAGACCTTTTCTGATATATTAATGTTCAGCTTTAGATTGAGGCTTGGGGGAATAAAACAAAGGAAATTGAATAAACATGTCCACATGCTTATTCCAGTTCCTTTGTTTTATTCCCCCAGGGCTCAATGCCAAGGTGAATATTGAATTTAAGAAGTGATCCTCACACTTTCTGGACAATTTAAGCAATTAGTGAAAAGGTGAATATTAATATATCATAAAAGGTCTAAGTTGCAATGTTTGCATTTGTTCCCTCCATATGGTCCTAAAAATAACTATGAAATAACAATGGGGGGGAAGGCGGCAAGATTTCCGTACAGGTCCCTACTTCATTATGCATGCATATGCCTAGAAAAATCCATTCACGCTCGTTCTTTTTGGAAGAGGGTTAGTAGGAATATGCATGTATAATTAATGTCGGGAGCTGTACGGAAATCTTTCCGGAAAGGCTAACAGCAATAATGTCACATGGAATGGCGGCAACTAAATGGCAGAAAGGATTCATGTGAAAATAGTTTTTTTCTATGATACTGAAAACTGAGATCTCCTGTTTAGTCTAAAAACCATACCGAATATGCACCAATGCTGTTCAAGTGCTACACTCAGAAAACATTAATAAGAGCTGCACCTCCAAACACGAAATTTATTGTCATTTATAGCGATGTTTCTTGGTTTGAAACGTGAATTTGTGTTCCCAATGAAATAAACCAATCACAGGGTCACATGCATTAATATTTTGTAAACTACCACGAACTGTTTAGTTGTATGGGATATGTGCGTTACATAAATCCATTACCATACCGTAACATTGACGCCATGCCCAGTAGAACTACTTTTTAACGTTAATAAGACATAGATGACGCCAGCATGCAATGCATACAGAAGCTCCCGATACCTCCCTCTTTGTCTGTGTGTGTGTGTGTGTGTGGGTTGTGTGTGTGTGTGTGTGTGTGTGTCTCCCTCTCCCTCTCCCGCTACCACTCCCTCTTCCGCTCCCGCTCCCTCTCTCTCAAGTTCTGAAAATCTTGAAGTTTTATTGTCAGAGAACCCGGTATTTGTGGGGAATATGACTCTAGCTTACATGAAAATGTCAAAAATTCCCCTGGATCAGCCCCACTCCCCCCTCGCCCTTACCTTATTTCCTAATGCATACGTGAAAGAAAGAACAAGACTGCTGTACATTAAGACAAGGCCAGCAACGCCACTGTTTCGAACAAAAAGTCGCTTTCCTATCTCGCACTTTCCCCATTTCACATCCCAAGGCGGTTCATTTTCATAAAACTCCACAAATCTCGCGCAACTGGGGTCTTTCAATTCTGTACCGAGTTCTTTGATTGTACGGTAAAGATCAGTACTTTTAAGAAAACTTTCACCTCGATTTAGAACCACCGCTTTCACTGCATCGTCGGCGAGAGAATCGCATTCAAACCTCTTTTTCTGTAGCAGCAATACATATTGCTCCGAGTTCTCGGCCATTTTCTTTTGCGTTTTGCTCTCCCCACCCCTCCCCTGCCTGGCGGAAGCAAAACAAAAATATTTCCCGTATCTCCTTGCGAAGAGAGGAAGATACAAAATGGCGGACGAATTGCGTTAGTTTGTGTTTGCTTCTGCACTCTAAAACCTCCTCCTCTGGCTCTCCGGTTTTCGATTGTATAAATCTTTGCGGGGTAACCTCTAAACATCAAAATGTTTGCCAAGTTTATGAACAAGAAGGATTTCCATCCTGGCTCTAAAGCGAACATCAAACGAGTAAGAGTTGGTCAATTTCTCCAGTTTGTCTGAGTTAATACAGGTTTATACATACGTTAAGCCCAATGATAGTTTTTTTTTTTTAAGTCTACAATGCGTAAAACATCGAAGTGTGGAATGGGCCCACAATTTCGTATCACTGTACCAGTCACTTTGTTTTACTACCTGTAGAACCCGATGTAAAATCCGCATGCGAACTTTAAAAACGTTTATTGCATCTCGCACACGGTTACATTACACACACTATGCACGCGTGGGTTCGGATCCCATCCTTGTCGCCAAATGTAGAACCCCGATGTAAAATCCGCCAGCGAACTTTAAAAATGTTTATTTTACATCTCGCACACGGTTACATTACACACACTACTTGAATAAATTGGCCTAGCTTTTATACTTAAACAACAAAGCAATACTCCCGCAGGGCCACGCTACACCAAATAACCATTGACAACAATGACGACATTCCAACGATAACTCACGCTACGACACTACACTACCCAATACCTGCAACCCTCTTCCATCGACGATTGTACCTTGAGAAATAGCAAGCCAATTATTGCCACAATCGAATTCTTGGAATTCCTCAACGAAAGTGAGCAGGACAGCTAAACAAAGTGGGTGGGGCAGTGATACTAAATTTGGGGCTCATTCCACAGTTTGATGATTATTTTTCATTGTAGTCATTTTGAGGTTGGGTGAAGTGCTATTCCTACTGGCACTCACATTATTCTGCAACGTTACATGTGCAGTGTGCATTTCAAAACGCCATGGAATACTATTCATTTTCTCCCTCCCAGCTCTCTTCTCCCTCAGACCATTTGCCCTCTTTACTCTAGCATGTTGTTCCCTTCCCCTCCTAGGTAGTTGGCAAGTTCAGATTTTTGAGGTCTTGAGAATTTTATGTTTTTCATTTTGTCTAACTTTATGCAAATGATGTGAAAGGTATGGATGGCAGAACAGAAGTTACTTGCCACTCAACAGAAGGAAAAAGAACTTGAACTGCAGTATAACAAGGAGCAGGAGAGATTTAAAAATAGGTAATTGCTTATGCTTACAATCACACTCACACTTACATTCCAGTATCTTTTTCTTGGCTTGCCACTGATTGTCATTTTCAGATAAAAATTTCTTGTCGTATTATCCCTTAACAGGCAAGCTATTAGCAATGACGACAGGATCAAGTCTGGTCTGGATTTCCTGTATGATGCTCCTCCTGGCTTCAACAAAGGCATGTTTAAGATGTCTATAAGCTTTGATCAAAGTTGCTGACTTTGCCTGAACTAGTATACCAGCCAGTAACTTATGTCTTTCCTTATTTTTTCCATATGTCAAATTAAAATCCTTTCATTGGATTTCACAGACAAAAAGGTGGGTACAGTGTATGTGAAACTTACAGTGACACACTACAGTACTCCAGTACTCTATTTGTATAACTGGTAACTATAGTATAAAAGGGCCTTTGTTGTGGAATTTGATTTGTAGTGTCCTCAATAAGTGCTCCAGTGCTAAATCATTTGAAATAAAGTTAATTACAGTCATTATTTCAATCAGGCAGCTGAGGAAGAAGAAGGGGAAGTGAAGTTTGAATGGCAGAGAGGAGCTCCAAGAGAAGCGTATGTGTACTTTAACTCATTTGTACGAATTTATGCCCTTATTTCAAGGGTCACACTTTTGTTTTTTTCACAGTTGGTCTGTAAACTGTTGAATCACCATGATTCATAGCTTACAGCATGGGGAGCAATGAAATTATTGCTCTTTAAAGGAGCTGTGTCACGGTTAAATGAGTTTGAAAAGTTTAGCTAAACTTTTCAATTTTGTTGTTTGTAATCCTTGTCAATCTTCTCCATCCTTAACCATCCTTGTTCCTTTTTAGTTTATTATTATCTCTTTGGTGTTTTTCCACCTTTGTAAAGCATTATTTTCAGGTTTCCTTCAATTTAAAGGTAAATTTGTCGATGATCAAAATACCTCAAAATATCGTGACAGAGCCCCTTTAAATAATCTTGTCATATATCTAAACAATTTCTTGATAGGTATGCCAAGAGCTTAGGGATTGAAGCACGGGACCAACCATTTGGAATTGCTGTAAGTAGACAAGCACTGTGTTCCATGTTTATGTGGACCTTTGCACAACCATAGGTTTTACCGATAGATGTATCGAGGCTTGCAATGTGGGTGAAGTTTTCTCTGTTTCTAGGTGCGTAATGTGAAGTGCATAAGATGCGGAAAGTGGGGACACATCAACACAGATAGGGAGGTAAGTGCTCAAAACCCTCTTTTGATGCTGTCTTTGGACAGAGTGAAAAAGTGAAAGAATCTAGTGTATCATTGGCTTGTTTTTGCAAGTACAGGAGGAAGATGAAGTAAAACTAACTCCGGGAATCAAGAGAAACCAACCGAAAACCCCTGCACAGCAGGCTACACTGACTAAGGATCTATGACTAGTAACTCTAATGCAGGGGTTTCAATAACTTCTGAAATATCCGTCCATGATAGCCCATTGTAGGCGGCAGTTTGACAAGTTTATGATAAGATTTTTAGTAAAAATCCAGACAAACTAGCTGGCGGTGAGAGGCAAAGCAGGCGGCTGTATACTGCCGGTAACCGGCTTCTATTGAAACCCCTGCTAATGCTACATTGCAGATCTATTGATGCATGAGTTGAAGTTCTTTTGTTACTTGTCTCTTCTTTTGATCAGTGTCCATTGTTCAACAAGAGTAGGAATGCGAATGTTGATCCAAGTCTGATTACAGGTACGCGATCTCCTATGATTTGAACTCTCAAAGTTCTGTTCCTCACCTTTGAAGAGCACCGAGTTTGATTCTGCTGTTGGATTCAGCAATCACATTTTGCAGTATGCTATTGTTAATAATTAACATTATTGTTTGGTTTGTTTTTGCATTAGACATAGCAGACCCAATGAGACTTCTGAAGGACATGCAAACTGAAGGGCTGACCTTAAAGCAGAATGTTTTAGGACGAGTGTTTGATCCCAGTGATCCGAACCAGGTAATTTTAGACTGAAAAACCTGCTTTTTTCTCTTTCTCTCTGTCTCTGGCGTCAGGTTTTTTTCCTTCTCAGCAATGCACTGGTTATCGTTTGGCCATACGCGAGAGGCATCCAAACTAAATAATGACACCAAAGGCAGAGCGTGCTTGTTCTACACACCTTAACTCTTTGAACTCCTAATAGTGCTTTGATAGATATTACTCTGGCTAACACCAGGCGATTTTACTGGTTATTGGAATTCTCTTGAAGTAAAAGGTTCACCACCTCTCCGTCTGTTCAAGAATTAGAGACCTGAAGATTCCCCGAAATCTGTGTATGGGTTACGGCTAGCCCCACTTCTGCCCACCTCATTTTGCGATGACCTGATTAACCTTACCCGGTAGACTCAAACTTTTTCCTGGGGTAGACAGCAGTTTACTCGTAGATGAAATACGAGTAAAGACACGGACAAACGGGTACGTTTTTAGGATGTTTACTGAGACACTACACGTACCCATAAACAGATTTCGGGGTATCTTAAAGGGGCTCTGTCACGATATTTTGAGGTATTTTGATCATCAACAAATTTACCTTTAAATGGAAGGAAACCTGAAAATAATGCTTTACAAAGGTGGAAAAACACCAAAGAGATAATAATAAACCAGAAAGGAACAAAGATGGTTAAGGATGGAGATGATTGACACGGATTACAAACAACAAAATTGAAAAGTTTAGCTAAACTTTTCAAACCCATTTAACCGTGACATAGCTCCTTTAAGGTCTCTACTTTGTCCCCTTTGACTCATGACTATATAGATTTGATCCTGGCTAATTCATACCGTGGCTAACACCAGACGATTTTCCTCGTCAATGGGAGACCTCTCAGCATCTTGTAACTCTTGAATTGAAGAAGTGATCCTCACAGTTTCTGGACAATTTAAGCAATTGTCTCATATATGCACTTGAAAAATTCAAGTGACTTCAACGGGATTCGAACCCACGACCTCTGCGATGCCAGTGCAGTGCTCTTACCAACTGAGCTATGAAGCCACACACTTGAGAGCAAGTCAATTTGTTGGGTTCATGCGTGTTTCCCCGTGAAAGGAATGATGAACTCTTGTAACTCTTTCTTCCAAAGATGCCCCATATGTACCTTAAGCGTCACATCTTGCAAGTTAGATTCGTCACTTCAAGCTCTCGCTTGTAATGCCGCATTGTGTTTTCAATAGGGAGCTTACGAAACGACGACGCCGACGGCAACGACGACGCTACAAAACAATAGGTTTAGTGAGCAAAAACAATTGCCGTGCGTTTTACATTTTGGGACATTTCTTTGCCGTCATCTCCTAAATAACGACGTGAAGTGACCAAATTCAAGGTTCTGTGGAGGACGTTAGCAGATAACCATGAATTTTCACTTCTCTCTCAACGCTTGTAACCCGCTCATACCAGTTTAATTCCTCGACAGTTACTACACATTTAAAGTGCGGAACGACATGAAGTAGTTGCGTAGTGATACGAATAAGGCGAACTTGCATTTTTAAATGACCTCCTCGAAGCCGTCGTTGTCGTCGTTTCGTAAGCTCCCTAATATCTTCAAGACGACTTTTTCCTCCATTCCGAAGTTTCATTCTAAATTGTAGCAAATTGTGGCATCAGACAATGACGATGAAGATGACGCAGAAGCAGCATTTCTGGCTTCGCTGACAGACAAACAAAAGAAAAAACTACTCAGGTATGGATTATCGTTACAAGAAGACCTTTGTCCATAAAGTCGCGCTAACATGTTAAACGTTTTTGGCTGGCCTAAAAAAAGTAAAATTATTGGATTGGTCCGACCTTTTCTTGTAGAAAACTTGATCGACTGGAGCGAGAAGAAGTAGAAGCCCAGAGTTGCCCCAAGAAACACAAAAAGAAAAAGAGGAAAAGAAGCTCAAAACATCGAAGAGAGAGCGATTCATCGGATTCTGAAGCAGGGAAAAGCAAAATGTCGAAGAAAAAAGTGAAGAGTAGAAGGTCCTTAGAGTCGGAAGAAAGCGATTCACAGGAGCATAGAGACTTTAAAAGTTCGAAGGCTGATCGAAAGCTTGCCCAGGAGAGCGACACCAGGACGACAGACAGATATCACAGTCAGACACACAGACACTCGAGTGATAAAGACAGAGACAGAAACTGCTATGACAATAAAAGGCAATCGAGAGATCATAAGAAATTCCGAGATACGGAAAAAGAGAGAGATTACAGCAAGAGGAGTAGACATTCGAGTTACAAATAGAAGAGTGGTCACCACAGCGAGATACGCAGACATTAAGGAAAGAGTGGAGATGAAGAGAGTGATCTCAGACAAAGAGAGATACATGTACTGAGGAGAAGAGACGAGTCACTGAAAGATGGCATGTCAATTTTCCGCGCAACAAATAAATATTGCCTTTTCAAATCGTCTCCTGTGTGTTCTCGGTTAAGTGGTAACGCTTTTTATGTCCCAAAATTCTGCTTGGCACTAGTTTTTCCTTACTTTTACTTTCCGTGAGGACCCAGACAATGGGGAAAACGCCCTGATGTGCCGGTCAATTTTTAAAATATTTCATAAATAAATAGGAGCTGTGACTCCTTTACCATTTTATCATGTTTAGAAAATGCGCATGCGCAAACTCCGTGCACTCCAGGGCGCACCAAAAATGTTTGCGTACCACATGGAAGACACAATGACTACTGTTCTTAGATATACATCGCTCGAAATGTTATTCTGACGGTAGGGTCGTACCTCTTGTTGAACACTAAATTTGATTGGCTGTATAGTGTCGTATATGCTGTATAGTGTCGTACTTTCGATTGTTTTCTTTCCATTGTTATCTTTGTTCGTTCTATTGTTCTTTTGCCCAATCCTGAACCCCGTTCACTGAGGTACGACATGACCCAATTCTGAGGAGTTGAACGGGACTGAGCCGCGAGTACGAAAGCGATCTGTCGTATATGGTCTAGGGGCCGACATCTCTCACTGCCTATCGTATCGGGGATAAGTATCCCAAAGCTGGCAAAGGACGAACGCTAAGGCTGGTACAAGCAACCCGCGGGCCGAAATCACCCGGGGGTTATCGTCATGGTACAACGCTCAGGCTTAAATGCCCAGAGGTACCACTACTGGTTACTTTTTTGGTAGTTTTGGTCTCCGCATGCGCAGATGCCCTGAATCAATACATACTTAAAATACAAACCACGTGGGAGTAAAATAATACACCTTATTCCAAAATGGCTGCCATTTTAAGATCCTTTTGTTTTTATTCAAATTAGCCCTCAATGCCTCTTTCTCAAGCTCAAAATTCAAAAGAATAATTTACCTTGAACGAGGCAACAAGGGCTAATTTGAATAAAAACAAAAGAATATTAAAATGGCGGCCATTTTGGAATAAGGTGTATTGGTACGAAATGTCTGCGGTCTTATCTTCAAATCATGTTGACTTCGAATCCGTGATAGATCTATCGTTGAGAAGAAAAAAGAACTGAATCGAAGTTGGCCTCTCCGTTGAGAGGACAACAAGTACTTATTCCAGTTAGCAGTGACAGTTTTCGACAGTATAAAAACTTCGCAATTCGTATTCGCTTAATTTTGTTCGTTTGTCCGTCGTATCATTGTGTAACTCCTTAGTTTCAACACGCCGTAATATCTTTACGTTCGAGACACCTATTATAAGTCCGGCAGAAGACCACCCAATTAATACCTTGAGTAAGGTCACGAAAGTTTTCCATGTGTCCGGCTAAATGCCGATTTTCGCCAGGACGGTCAGCCGCCAAGGGGCGTTTTCTTAACCAATTGGCAAGTCTAAACCGAGATAAGTAAAACATGGCAGCTTTCCGACAAAACCCAGACATCAGTCAAACTGGCTGGTATTTATCTGGTCTTCGTGAAACCGTTCCCGTTTGTCACTCCTTTTCAACATGGAACCTGACAATTTCATACTATGCTCAGGCTTGCAAAATTCAGACACTGGAAGAAAACTTCTTTCAGTTCCAATTTTTTACCGAGTTCCATTTTTGAAGCAGGTACCAGTCAGAGCATCGAGCATCTTTGAAAAAATACAAGTTCAACAACTAGTGACCAAATAAATTCTTAATGAAACGAGCTCCTTCCCTCTCGATTCATCTTTTCACCTTTTGAAAGCTGTTATGCCTTTCCTTATGGCTTGTCTGCTTTAATTTGCTTCATTTTCGTTGCCATAAAACCCCTCGAGGAGTGGTTTCGACTTAACAGCAACTGAAAAACACAAGAGAAAAAGGATCGTTCCTCCATGGCCTAAGGGAAGGCCCCGATTGAATGGTGCATACAAGAGAGATTAGTGGACCGCGCTACAAATTAGTCACTGACCATGAGGAACCGAAGACTGTTCATCAAAGTTATTATTCTGACCTCCCTTTTCTGGCTTGCAGTGGATGTACTTTACTATTTAACTACTATGGACAACCAGATGAACTTTTTCGACGCACGGTCTTTTGTTCCGTCAAGTGTGCACACAAATGTTTTCGAAAAGAGGTCATACAACCGCGAGGGCGTAAGACAAAGGCAAAAACAGTCCAAAATAAAACCGTATTTTACGGAGGTAATTCAAGGACTTGGAGACAACGGGGAACCTGCGACTTTGCCACCCCGATACAAGGACGAAGCTGATCATGTGTTTGATAATCATTCGTTTAATGTCATACTTAGCGATCATCTCTCTCTTGATAGGACACTAAAGGATGTCAGAGGACCAAAGTAAGTTCACTTGGATGCAACCAATCGGCATCTTATGAGTCACTTTTAGACGCAAAACAGTTTACACATAAACTTCACCCCCAAAGGAAAGTTCTATTAAACAACCAATGAAACGAATAAAACACACGGTTGGGGGCATCCGAAACTTTCATTCTACTTTACTTTGTAGTTCTTCATCATATCCAGGCCAGAAATTATCGTTAACAAGTTCAAGTTCTGCATTAATGAACGTGTCAATGAGACGGTGTTTAAACCGTCTGGAGTGCACTTGACCCAGGTTTATTCAGGACTTTCCTGCGATAGCACGTGACCGTTGAGTGAAGTTGAAATCTCAGTAACTAGATCGCTGGAAAGGTAGGGGTAAGAATTGCAGAGGTCGCCCCTTTTGAAGGCGTTTACCCCGTCGTAAGAACCTGATATGTTTTCCTTTATTTTGGTGTTTCTTCTGGCGTCTTTTTTGGAGGGCTCATTTGTTTGCCGTTTTGCTTTGTTTTGTCATCCCTGAGTTTTACAGCCGATTCTTACAGGGAACAGGGATAGCTGATGATGTGAAGACATTTAAGCCGGCTGTGTCGTACTTCATACGCCTTCATGAGTGACATATTTCACAGAATGCACTTCTCATTTTGATCCTTGTCATAACTCAAAACTGCAATTATTAAATAAAAGTCGCTTTTAACGAAGCAGAGAGATTCTTTTGATTATCTTGCAGGTGTCGTGCGAAACACAAGAAATACCCAACTAAACTGCCCACTACGAGCGTCATAATCTGTTTTCATAATGAAGCATTATCTGTGTTACTTAGAACAGTGCACAGTGTCTGGAATCGCTCACCTCCTCACCTCCTTGCAGATATTATTCTGGTGGATGATTTTAGTGAATATGGTGAGTTTCTGTGCGGCTGTGCTTGTAAATAATGCTATGTGCGTTCGATACTTTTTCCAGGCTCCGTAGGCGCCCGGTGGACCAGCTCGTACAGCGAGCTGATCAGTTAACCAATCAGATTATTCCACTTGGAGCTCGGGAAACTGGTGATTCGGCTTCGAGCTTTTCTGAATGTGACGGTACCATAATTACATGGCTGAAAAGAACTGCGATACCCTAATTTTCGCTCTTCCAACAGAAAACCTTCAGAAACCACTTGAAGAGCAAGTACAACAATTTGAAAAAGTCAAAGTTATTAGGATGCCGCAAAGGGAAGGTCTGGTACGAGCACGGTTGCGCGGAGCCGAGGTGTCCCGAGGAGAGGTTTTAACTTTTCTGGACTCCCATTGTGAGGCTACAGAGGGTTGGCTGGAACCACTGTTAGTAAGAATCGCGCAGAATCGCTCAAATGTTGTTTGTCCGGTCATTGAAGTGATAAATGCGGATGACTTTGGGTACCAAACCTCAGATGTGATTCACGAGCGGGGAGGATTCTCTTGGGATTTGTTTTTCACGTGGAAAGCTATTCCCGAGGAAGAGAGAAAAAGGAGAGAAGACGAAACAGACTACATAAGGTATTTTATAAACTTTGGTGTTGACTTACGTTTATTTTCCAATTCTTATCTGTGACATCAACCTTTTCGCCCACTGAATTCACGCATGCGCAAGTCACATAGCCCAGTCTACTTACTGACTATTGCGTACCACCGAATAAAGAAAACAAAAACAAAGGAGGGGGATTGCATAATTGTGACCGCCATTGCGTGTGATCTTCAGTTCTTTGAACGAGATCAGACAATGAACTGTACTTTCTTTAATGGTGAAACAGAAGCACAGTCAAAATGAGGATTCTCAAAATTTTCTGAATGCACCCGCCACAGATATTGATGGAACTGAGTTATTTTCCAGGAGTCCTACCATGGCAGGAGGACTTTTCTCAATGCATAAAAAATACTTCTACGATCTGGGGTCGTATGACGATCAAATGGACATATGGGGAGGAGAGAACCTAGAGCTTTCCTTCAGGGTAAGTACTAGCTAAAGGTACGTCTGTCAGTTTTTGTCAGTGAAGCTCGTCTTAGCGCCTCCACCCTCTTTACTGTTTTATCTGGCTTTCAGGTTTGGATGTGCGGAGGTCATCTTGAGATAGTCCCTTGTTCACGTGTTGGTCACGTGTTTCGTAAGTACACGTCTCCTTATAAGTTTCCAAAAGGGACTGGAGCGACATTGGCAAAAAATTTTAACCGCTTGGCTGAGGTGTGGATGGACGAATACAAGGAGATTTACTACAGGTGTGGAAAAAAAGAAATGCGACGAGCCACCATGCATCAGTTATATTCATTTGTAAACCTAGGTGAATGGAGACAATGCAGAGTAAAGTTAGAGAACTAAATTACAAAATGAAGTGAACGAAGTATCGAAACGGCCCAGCCACGTGACTTATGACAGTCATGGGTTACTAGTGCCAACAGATGGAGAAGGGGCAGGGATGCTTCTCGCTTCTCGCCTACCCCTAGTATCTCCTGCCTAAGAAATTCAAGATGGTGGCCGAACGAATGTGTCGTGAGAATATCTTTCAGGGATCAGGTTAGAGTTTTCTCTATTTTTTCTGCAGCCCCTGAAGACGTGAAGAGGTTAATTCTAAGAGCCATCATTCGCGTGCCAATTCGTGGTTTTCACTTCTGCAATAAGCAGCAATTTTTTTTTTAACTGAAACAAAGAAAAATGGCTGCATTCGAAAAAAGGTTGGTTTCCCGGAGGATTAGTTTGGGACACCACCATGGCCGCGAACATCGTTATCAGGGTCTCTCCTCTTCCTGCCCGTTGGAGCGAGAAAAGACAAGACGACAAGGGAGGAAAAGAGAGAACCAGGGAACGAGGTTGCATGACCGCCGTTTCTTTCTTTGCATGGCCCCTATGACATCAGGTAACAACCACCAATATGGAAACATCTCCTTTTTTTTGTTTTGTTTTTGTTTTAATGTCTTTTTAACAGGAGGAAAAGTGACGAGGAGAAGAACATTGACATCGGTGACATCAGCGAGCGGCTCGCACTACGCAAAAGACTGGGCTGCAAGAACTTCAAGTGGTATTTACAAAACGTGTTTCCTGATCTTTCATCAGTGGATCCTAATCCTCCGGCGCAGGGCGAGGTAAAGTCCGCGTTATTAATGAAGTTTCCTGTTTGAGTGTCGAACATAATCTTGCAATCGTTTTATTGCTGCATTTCTCGCCATAAACCTGACTCTACCAACCAATCTTTGCAAACAATCGGACGCAAAACCAAAACCATGTCTTGCTCGCACTCGTTTTCGCACGCTTGACATGTATTTGCTTCCAGTTGTAATTAATTAATATCACTTTCTGATCCAAATAAATTTTTATTTACTGTTACATCGAACGCTGCCCTTAATTAACTCTTGATTATCGATTTCAGATCCGTAATCCAGCATCTTCCCTTTGCGTCGACACACTTGGAGAGAAAGGTTCAAAAATTGACCAAGTAGGGCTGTACAGCTGTCACGGAATGGGAGGAAATCAGGTCAGCGGACACTGCACATTGCACATGCCTAAGACAGTCAAGAATAGTTCAATACGCATGCGTAACATGCTTTAATTGTCTTACTGCGTTCAGACGAGTGTTGAAATCGATTTTTTTTGTGTTATTATTTTTAGTTCTTCACCCTTACAAAGGAGAATGAAATACAATTTAACGACGACAAGTGTTTGGATGCGCCACGGGGTGAGCCGGGAACCTTTGTTGAAATGATCACGTGTCATGGATTGAAGGGTAATCAGGAATGGAAACACGATAAGAAAAAGGTAAAGCAGTATGAAACAAAGCAATTCTTCTTGCTCTGAAATACGAAATGATAACTAAACAACCGCAATCAAGATTCATTAAGACCAAATTCTTATGACAATAGTGAAATACACAGTTTAGTATTTTGCAGGACCGTCAGCACCGCACCCAGAATCCGTACTGCAACAGCCTTTTACTCAAAACAATCATCGCTATGTATACATTGATCACGTGCTCCTACATCACTATGCTTACATCATCAGGATATCACCTTACACTATTCACACGAACACTAAACACAGAATAAGTCATAAGTCGTCCGTAAATGGTTATTGGAAGAGAGTGTTAAATAGGTCAAAGGTTGAGCAGATCATAGAAATGTCAAAAGCATACGCCTTGTTTAATTATCTTGGCAAACTAATCTCTTCTCGTCAGGGAACCATTCTGCACGTATGGACGGAGACTTGTTTGGATATGACGAAGGACAAACAGAACTTAGTTGTCAATCCCTGTAAAAAGCGAAAAAAGTCGCAGAAATGGAGATTTTCACGCTACCAGCGCCGCGTCAAACAAACGGCCAGTTTCTTAAACTCTACCAACGAAGAACCAACAAGGACTGAAGAGAAATAAAGGAATGGGTGGGGCTGTACCATCGTGTAAAGAAAGAACAAAGGAACGAGAGCGAAGCTTTGGAATGGGCACGCGAGCGCACATGATTCGCCAATCCATCGTTGATCAAAGAAAAGTCTTATGACTGGAAGAGAGCACTAAAAGCACATGTGTTCCTCAGACTCAAGCATTAAAAACCAACTAACTATAAAACATCAACTTAGCTTTTGAAAAAAAAAACTTTTAATAATACTTCGTGTTTCTGAGCCCTTATTAATAAGGTTATCGGATTTTTACAAGGAACGGAGTCGTTTTTGTTCTTCCTCCCTTGTTCTTGTTCTCACATAGTCCCTGTTCAAACGTTATTTCAGTGCTCCCACCGACCCTGCAATGAATTGAGGTCCATTCTTAAAGTATAACGGTGCTTAGTAAACGAAACTTGCTCTCATTCCACTTGTAAACACTAAAGGATTGAAAACGAATCATGTAACTCAGCTAGCCGCGATGAATGAAACATTGTAGGCTTTTTAGAGATACCGCCATAAACAAAACACCTCCTAAATTAACTAGTCTTTTTAAAAATGTGTCTACCATTGGCTGATATGGTATTTAATATAAGAATTCTGTAATAGGACTTTGCCACACAAAAGAATTTCGGAAACAATCGATCGCCAGCTGTAGCTGAATGAATTAAATAGATAAAAATCTCAGCTATTCATCTGAATATCGGCAGTAATTGGTTTTGGTTTGGAAATTTGAAAGATATTTGTGGTCAGAGAGCAGACAATATCGCCAATGATGGCGAGACAATACCTAACTTTGAATGTACACTGAGCCCGCGCGGAAAGAAATCCGATGAGAAGCCTGAGTTTTCTTTGAGTCCAAATTTAAGCTTCGCAAAAACGCGGTCAAGCAGTACCCCCCCCCCTCCAAAAAAAAAAAAGATTAATGTATATGAACATGTGTCTTTTTATCGTTAGAAAAGTTGAGTTATTAAAATTGACCAACTGTTTGACAATTTTTGTGGCCAGTGATAGCTTTTTCATTATTAATCGAATATCGCCTGCGGGCAAGCTAATGGAAGTCGATCAACAATGGCTGAGCGGCGTGGAGTATTTGTCGAAATGGTATAAACCAATGCAAAACGAGACGCTCCTATCGCGAAAATTAAAAAAAAGTTGATCGCGCCACACCCACTGCAAGATTCACAGCCTAACGGAGCAATCTGAGAAAAGAGATCTTGACTTCAGATTTTTCATCATGCGAGAAATTGTTCATTTACAAGCTGGTCAGTGCGGAAATCAGATCGGAGCAAAGGTAAGATCTTGAGAATATCTTCAACGTTCTTGGATTTTCTACGTGGATCTCAGTGTAAATTGCAGCCTTTTTATATAGCAAACAGGTATGGAAGTCTGCGTAAACTGCGGGATCCGGTTCAACTGAGATCGAGCACCGGCTAGATCGACAGATTTGTCTTTGAAATGATATGTATTGCGTTAACTGACTTTAAATGTCAGGACTCAGTTGGTTGCTGCAAGAGCAAAGTAAAATTAATTTTAAAAAAATACCCCCAAAACTTTGAACAGTCGATTGTGTTGACCTTTTACCCTTAATTTCAATGATGAATCGACAATATTTTTTCCCCCTAAAAAACCGATACATGCTGAGCATACACGATAAAAGCCATCGTAGACGAATTCAATTAAGAACGAAAGCTTGCGGCTGTTTAATGTTTGAATATCTTATGCCGTACTGATCCACTCATTTGCAGTTTTGGGAGGTAATTTCGGATGAACATGGCATTGACGCATGCGGAACATACACCGGCGACTCCGACCTTCAGCTAGAACGGATCAATGTTTATTATAATGAAGCCACCGGTAAGAGTCTCAACAAATGAACGAGCTCTTGATTTCTTCACATATAACTTAAAATTGACTCTTCATAAATACGTTATTTTTATGTCAAAGGAGAAGACTTCTAATAAAATCTCTTAACAAATTGCAGGAGGAAAGTATGTTCCACGCGCCGTCCTCGTGGACTTGGAACCGGGGACCATGGATTCAGTAAAGGCTGGGCAATTTGGACAGCTGTTTAGACCTGATAACTACGTCTTTGGTAAGCGTTTTGCAGTGCAATGAAATTGGATGGAAACTTCTTCACCGCCAGGCTCGAAAAAAGTAAAGATAACATCATTTTGCACAGCCGAAACAAAGCAACAAGCAACTATAGAAAAAAGGGCCACATTGAAAGGAGAAACTAATCGCATTAAACCATCTGACCCGACGGGTGAAAATGACTCCCACATCAGCTTAGGTATTGTACCAACAAGGAAGCACAGCAACGTGCTTCCGAGAAGCTTTCATGAAAAATCATTCCCAAGGATTTCGCACACAAATCTCGTTTATTGCCAGGCTGTTATGTTACTAAATTTAAGTGACACATTAATTTAAACGATGCCTTAAAAAAAATTGACTTGATTGAAACAAGTAATTTGCATAACAAAATTGTGCTTTTGTACATGTATTAGTCGGACGCGACAGCTGTGTGGAAATTTATGCTTCACTCAGCAATTCAACCACAAGTCCACCTACTTGAAGTTGAATACGTAAAGATTAGCTGTTTGTGTATTTTGAAACTGAGCCATCGTGACCATACTCAAACTGTACTGGCAGTAAAAAAACAAAACAAAACAAAACAAAAACAACATATTTCCATAAAAAGCTGATGAGGGGGAGCAGTTTTATCAAGATATTTAATTGCAATCAGTTTCTTCTTTTTAGTCTACGAGTTGTTAAAAAAAAATTGCCGTGTGATGAGCCAGCTCAGCGTGAGTTCGTAGTCGTCATTCAGTATATCTTCTCGTCTTAATTCGTATACCATTAAAGGCTGCATCCATTCACTAATTTCAGTAATGTCAGTGTACCGCCCTCTTTGCTCTTGCTTCTTTTTCGTTCTTTTCCATAAATTCGATGTCAGAATGCCTGACATGCCAACATTGCCCTCTCGGTAGTAGTTTATGTGTTACCTGTTCGTATAACAGGTCAAAGTGGAGCTGGAAATAACTGGGCTAAAGGACATTACACTGAAGGAGCCGAGCTGGTGGACTCGGTGCTGGATGTCGTTCGTCGGGAAACTGAAGGCTGCGACTGCGTGCAAGGCTTTCAACTGACGCATTCCCTTGGGGGTGGTACTGGCGCAGGCATGGGTACCTTGCTCATTTCTAAAATTCGCGAGGAATATCCTGATCGAATCATGACGTCATTCAGCGTGGTGCCATCACCGAAGGTACAGGAAAGAAAATGATTAATTAATGCATCAAAAATATTCAGGGAAACTCTTCCCTGAAAATAATAAAAATAAATATATATATATATATATATATTACATATTTTACAGGTTTTCAGGGAAAGAGTGTTGCTGGCGCGCATCCCATCCACAGGAAATGAGTGTTAATTGAGACTGAGCAGAAACAAATTTAATAAGATATACAACGTTTTGCATCAGTGCGGTTTGATAGTTCGTCTTGTATGGAACAATGAACAGAAACTGTGGACTTGCTTCGAGGGCGTGTCATCTCTTTAAGGAGGAAAATGTCACCTCGTTCCTCACAAATTCCTACGTATTAAAAAGTGTGTTTGCTCTCGCTCAGGTTTCAGACACTGTAGTCGAACCGTACAATGCAACGCTGTCCGTTCACCAGTTGGTCGAGAATACGGATGAGACTTTCTGCATTGATAACGAGGCTCTGTACGACATCTGCTTTCGAACACTCAAGCTGACCACGCCCACATACGGAGACTTGAATCATCTGGTCTCCGCTACGATGAGTGGAGTGACAACTTGTCTGCGCTTCCCAGGACAAGTAAGGAATGTTAATACAGTTTGCGGCACCCCTAACTAATGCCCAGAGCACCTGCAGTCCACATATACCCCGAAACAAAATTATATGACCCGACAACATAGACAATAATAGACATAACTTCTCCCATCCTCCTCCCTCTACGTTTGTCTTACACTTTATTTAACCCCAACCCGTTCCCTCCACCTCTGCTCGTTATCGACAACAGTCCTTTACATCTAGTACAGTAATTGTCTGTGACGATGACCGACAACTTGGTCATAAACAGCACAAACGTCTTCACATGATCAATTGACAGAAAGCGCAAGAAAAACAAACAAACAAAAAAACAAGAACAGTCTGAAGACAACATCCCTTCTCTCTCAACAGTTGAACGCCGATCTCAGGAAGCTGGCTGTCAATATGGTCCCATTCCCTCGTCTCCATTTCTTCATCCCAGGCTTCGCACCGCTCACCAGTCGCGACAACCAGCAATACCGCGCGCTGACCGTGAGCGAGTTGACGCAACAGATGTTTGACAATAAAAACATGATGGCGGCATGTGATCCCAGGCATGGCAGATATCTTACAGTGGCTGCCATGTTTCGCGGAAAGATGTCCATGAAGGAAGTTGACGAGCAGATGTTGAATGTTCAAAATAAAAACAGGTATTGACATGACTTAATCCAAAGGATTGTTTGGCTTCGGCTCGGGTCGAGTGCGAGTGGGATTCCTGTGACATGCGACTCGCCAGTTCCTTTGTGCATCGTAATCAAGATGAATTCTGGTGCAGTCTTTCTTATGAAAACGAGTTTTCATTCATTTGTAAATACAAGTATTTTCCATCCCTACTGAGGTATTAGTCTTGCACAGAGAGGGTGATTAAAAGTAAATAAATCCTCAGAAATTAAATAATGGGTGTCCAAACGAACGGTTTTTTTCATTTTTAATCTTCCAGCGCGTACTTTGTGGAGTGGATTCCAAATAACGTTAAAACCGCGGCATGCGACATACCACCTCGGGGACTAAAAATGTCAGCCACTTTCATAGGCAACAGCACAAGCATCCAAGAACTATTCAAGCGAATTAGTGACCAGTTTACCGCCATGTTCAAACGAAAGGCATTCCTTCATTGGTACACAGGAGAGGGTATGGACGAAATGGAGTTTACTGAGGTAAGACTGACTAGGCGTGGTAAAGCCACAGTTAGCCCAGGATTAGGTAAGCGGTCTTCGAATAACTTAGCACAGGTGAATTATGTAACATTTACTGACCGCGGAAACAGGGAGGCTATACGCGCAACTGAGTTTAAACGTAGACTTCTATGTAGTGCTGTAGCTCCGAAAAAGTTTTGAGAGGGCAAAGATGTGAAAGGAATCCAAGCCGGCGCTGGTTCAAACCAAGTAGCAGTAAACTTAAAAGCAGCAAAAGCTTCGACGCTTCTCTTGTGTTCCTCGAGGATGAACTAGAAAAATACCGACGAAAAATGCAAGTGATAGTAACGAGAACAGGATAATATTACAGCTCTTTTTTTTTTTCTTTTTTTTTTTGGGGGGGGGGGGGATACACGGAATAATGGTCAATCGTATTCTTGGGATCTGTTCCAAGAAAAGCAGTCTGTTCCTGGAACAGAGTACGGCTCTCTCAGAATGTCGATAAAACCCCTCCAGGTTATTTCGTGCGCTGGCACAGGAATAAACAGACTAGTCCCAAAACAATACACCCCAGCTTAGTTCGACTGAATCAACTGCACAAAACTCAATTTAGCTAAATAAGAAAGCGTTTCAAGCCGATTACATGTGCTTTGCATTTGCATCAACAGGCCGAATCCAACATGAACGACCTGGTGTCGGAATATCAACAGTACCAAGATGCTACAATTGAAGAACAGCAATTTGATGATGAGGAAGAAACCGAAGATGAGTGAATCCCAAATCACTACCATGTGTTCACACCTATCGCCAGGACCTGTGAACTTAGTTTTCTGCTTTGACTTTTGTTGCGCATGACTTCCGATGTTCGCGAAAAGTTAGCAAAGTGTAGACACTTTCCGTTAAGTTTTACAAAAACTTCATTTCACTGAATTCGCTGTTTTTACATAGTGTTAGAACTACGAACCGTGGTACATGTAAATGGGCGTTGACAGTTTTAATTTTCATTCTATTAAAGATATAAAAACGCCAACTTATGAGATCATTTTTGGATTAAGAACTATATAATAATCTGATCATACTTTGAGGTTTGAGAGATGCTTGCCTATCCCATGACGTACCCAAGTGTTTATCACTGCACATGACAATTTATATGGTGAGAAAACACTGAATGCTACATCCAAATCACGGCGCACCCCCAAAATTAAACTACGCCGGATGACTTTTCCAGCCATCTGACTGGCTGTTCCATACAAAGCACAAGCAATAATGATCGGAATACATTTAAGTTGTGAGTTAATCAACTTTGCTTGTTGACCCTCACGTAGCATCACAAGTCATTACAAAGTTACTGTATCTCCATATCTTCCTCACCACTACTTGCAGAATTCAAGTCATTTTCGCAATTTTCGCTGCCATTTTCCCCTTCCTGGCCATCATCTGCATCTTCAGGCAAACTGGCTAGCAGTTCAGTCACGTGATCCATCATAGGTTGATCATCGCATCCAATCTGTGTGAACAGCTGCAAAGATTTTGAATTGAGAAAGAAATGATTTCATGTCAACTGTCATTGTGTCACTGATACAAGGGCTATATATAGGGTGCATTTTTTTGCGACTATTCCGGAATAAGAACAGACAAAATGGTCCGTTTACACGTTTCTTTGGGGACTTAATCCGTTTTCGGAGTATTCTGTTCATTCTGCTCTCGATAGCAGAATGAACGGAATAAACAGAATACGGTTAACTTGGAATACACATAATACGCGTTTTTGGGGGATTATTTTGGTGCCCAAATCGTGCGCAGCCGCCAAATGTCACTCTTAGTCATGTCCAGACTATTCTGAGTGTTAGTTCTCAAGTCGCCTCTGCAAAAATCATTTGGTTTTCGGATTTTTTGCATCAAAATTTCTGACCACTGCTGCAACAGATTATTGAAAATGTAGTTCCTAATACCTTCTGAGCTTTTTCCAGGCAAGCTCTGATACTTGAGCTTTCTTGATCTGTGATGTGGTACAGCCATCCTAGCAGATACCATACCTGGACAATTTAGTGACACAACAAAAAATTGAGAATAATGTTTTTCCAGAAAGTGATGCAGGCTTACTTGGAAGAAATCCAATAATATTCCTTGAAGCCCAAAACTGGATCAGATGGAGAAATAGGCCATTTGCATAATGGTGTCATTTTACTACCAAGACCAGAATGCAAAGAGTAGCTTTTATGGTCAGGTAAATTTTACCAATTGTCTCGTCATTCCTGAAGAGTAGAAAAATCTGCATGAGAAAGCATTTTTACAAAGCATTCTGGTCTTAGTAAAATGGTAGTAAAATGACGCCAGCATGCAAATGGCCTATTGGCCATTGTTGACAGAATTGATCCTACGTGCACCAAGAATGTTTTGTTTACCTGAGCAACTTCGTCACTTTCTTCAATTAGTTCTTCCAGCACTGAACCGGCTGTCTGCAACAAAACAACAACAACAACAACTTTATTTATCCACGGGATCCTTATCACTAAAGAGTGGTCTTCTAAAGAGCCATGCGCATTAAACCTAGTACAAAAAGCTAAGACTTAAAAATTACAGACATTATTAAAAAATCCTATAATAAGTGCTAAACTAAGTTAAGAAAGGATTGTTACAAAGGATTGGACCAGATATTTAAAAACTTATTCACAGTGATTCCAGTGATGTTGACAACAACTTACTTCATAATTTTCAAGTTCAATAAGCAGTTTTGATGTTGTTATTCTGGTTTCATATGATGGTGGTGGAGCCTGAGAAAGTAAACAACACAATGCAAACATTATTAACTGATGTATTAACAATCAGATTGGTACACCTGACTTTGCTTAATATGTTACAGTGCACAGCAGGACAAACAACACTCATTAACTCACACCGAAGCTTAGTATCAGTGCTGAAGGTGCTGTACACATCCCTAAATCATTTTCTGTAATAATCATTTGTAATTCATGCTGAGAATGTGCAAATATTTTGCTTTGTTATTTGTCTCTACTGATTTCAAACCTGAGGTAAGTCTTCATCTTTGCCTTGCCATAGTTCTAGACTTTTCTCCAGCATTTCTCGTGCTTCATCCATATTCTGCTGACTCAACAGACAGCTGGCCATTAGTTGAAATGCTTCAGGGTTGCTTGGGTCATACTCCATTGCCTTCTGGCAACACTCTGAACATTTGGCAGCTGCTTCTTCCTTAAAACTATGGATGCAACAGACTCAGCCAGACTCACAGAAATAGAGAATGCTGTCTTCAAGAGACAGTGATGTATGGGGAGTGTGAAATGCACAATGCTGTGGTGACTCATAATTTAAAAGAAAAGTAGAACTAGACCAGTGACACATAAAATTGCTACTTCTTGCACAAGATCTAAACTCTCAAATATTGAATAAAGATTGGTTGAAAAAACATGCAGTTTGATATCTCAGATGAGTAGAATCAAGCTAAAGAGAAGCAGAGGCTAAAGTGAAAAATGCCACCACATTTATGATTTTAGCATTCCAGCACTTCCAGTGACCAGCAGCTTATTTCTCCTGACAGTATCATGATCCAAGCAGACATATGAAGAATACAGCTCATGAGAATACACAAAAACAATCAAGTTCAGATATTTCAAAGTTCTTCCCACATCATTGTCAGAGAGAAGTAGGAAACGAAAAGTACACATTCACAAAATCCTGAGGGTAAAATAAATCAGTGTCAACATTGGGCCTTACTCACCATTCATCTGTAAGGTAGATTTCAGCAAGTGAGCAGTAGGCAGTAGAAATTTCAGTTGGAGAAGCAGAGGGATTGCTGCTGGCAGCTCCCTGTCAGAGAAAATGAAAATGAATTTTTTAAGTATATATTCCGAACAGAGGCTTTCCTTACATGTATAAATGCATACTGCAAACAGCTACCAGAGCCTGGCATACCTGAACAGTGTCTTTGTTTGACAACATCAGCTGAATTCCTTTGTTATAAGCATTCACTGCTCCTTGACCAACCAACAATTGACCAAGATTCATGTATTTTGAGTAGCCATCCTCTGGGGAAATTTTAACCGCATTTTCAAAGCACTAGATCTTGTTAAGACAAAGATAGCAGCAAGTTTAAAGTGGCCCTATGTCTATGCCATGGGAACACATAGAAAGAAACAGTATGAGTGTATGAAATGCATAGAGCTATCATAACAAACTGTTTCAATTACACAGCAATGTTATTTGAAAGTCTGACATGCATATGAAGGATACTGCTTTTGCTTTGTCTGTATTTCCAGTTTCTAAGAAAACTGCACCAGCTGTTTCCAATGCTTCCACATTGTCAGGCTCAATATCCAGTGCCCTTTCACAGAACTTTACAGCCAGATCAAAATTGAAGTTATCCACACACTCATCTACCTATTTGCATTACAAGAAAGATCGAGCATTGAAGTAAAAAAAACAACAACAACAACAAAACAACAAAACGATTCAAAACAACAACCCAAAACAAAACTGGGAAAGATTTCTGTACAGTTCCCTACATTACTTATACATGCATATTCCCAAAAACCCTCTTTCAAAAAGAACGAGCGTGAATAGAGTTTTGCTAGGAATATGAATGCATGATGAAGTAGGGACCTGTACGGAAATCTTGACCAAAACCGCACAAATCTTGGTATTTAGCTCTGAAGGGCCCAGTACAATGTACTAATCACAACTTAACTTACGTTACATGTAAGAAACCCAAAGATAGTATTGATGGCCAAAGGCCAACGTTCGTTACATTCGTTATGATTCATTTCGTATTTCGTTCGTTTGTTACATCGTATCACGCTTAGGTACGTACGTGTACAATCTATCTGTAGGTACTTTTAATAGCTACAATAAAACCAAACCTGCTTCAGAAAATCTGCTGTACTGTAGTTCTTTTCCCCTTTCTGCCCCTGCTTCTTAGTTGCCACAGTTTCACTGCTTTTAGATTCATTGAGTTCAGCTGAAACAACTCCATTCACAGCTGATGAGTGCCCTGTTTGGAAACGATTTTTGTCGACGTACTTCAACTGGAACCTCTGTTAAATACGGTACGGTATTCTTCAAAGTAGTAGAAACTATTTCTGTGTATGAAGAATAAGATACCTTTCTTTTTCACCGCTGAATTACTCTTCTTTACTTTCCTTTTTCTTTCTTTCCCCATAATTATGCTGAAACACGTGAAGATTGATAATACATGTACATACACGACGTACCTATCCCCTGCAGAAAAAGCCGCTGCATCCTCCCTATGCCAACAGATTATGCTTTGAATAAGGGATACGAATTGTCCCATCTTTTATTTGTATAAGATACACAAGATGCGTTTTGGTTTCAAAATATTGTAATACTAGATATTGGAGTCTTCTTACGTCGGTAAGAGACTAAAAGAGACGATACAACTGTTCTTCTTGCACTGTGTTTTTCAAAGTACGTAAGAAGCCAACGGACGCGTACATAGAGTAGTAATTGCTGGATTGCCGAACGACGTTTTCAAAAGTATGGTAGCCTTGATTAGAAATTTACAAACTCGGGCAATTTTGAATATCCCCTTGTTGCTGCAGAACTCTAATACTCTTCTTGAGATCTTACGGATCAACAATTTTGATGTAAACTTTGTATTTGTGGGGAAAGGTTTTATAAAAAGCCTCAACTTGAGGTATAGAAGACGAAATGTGACAACTGACATCCTTGCTTTTCCTTACTTAGAGGTAAGCTTAAGCTTACATTGGCTGCCCAATTTGTGCTGTTAAATTTAACGAGAGTTACAAGAATTCGTTAGGTTTTCCTGTCTTGGCCCAGTGCGCTGGTGCCAACATGTGAACGCCCGACACACTGGCAAGGATCTCATGGATATACACACAAAGCCTAATTCTAAAACTAACCAGTCTAAATCAGTTCTTAACCCTGCAAAGTGCTTAGACCTAATCAGTGAACAAATTTCTTTGATCTAATCACTAAACCAAGTTCTTAGACCTAAAAGAGTCAAATGAGAGTTTAAGTGCGGGGACACGTGGTGGGTATATACATAAGATCATACTCAACACACCCTAGGCCTTAACATTGATAGGTGCAGAAACACCTCAGTTCGACTATTTGGCCAATTGGAGGAGTGTGAGTGAGAAGTTACAGGTTACTCCTGATGGTATCAGTCACCATACCATATGTTTTACAGCTTCCAAACCCAGGTGTTCTGCCAAAGTTACCATTAAAACCTCATGAACAGACACTTGGTGACATCATACTTGGAACTCCTAAAATCACAGAGGACTGTGCATCTGATGGTGTAGAATTGGACTGTTATTTGCCAGTAAGTCACAGGGGTTTCATTAAGAACTGAGGTAACAGGATGGTTGTATAAAGTAGCAGGAGAATCTAGGTGAAATCAATGTGGAGGGTGCTACAGCCCATTGACATTTAGTGGGAGAATTCTCCAATCTCTGATGACTAATGAACACCCTGAAGTCAATCAGATTTGCAGATTTGAAACATTCAAATTGCAGACTCTATGCATAATAGGCCATTTCTGAGTTACTGTTTGCCTCTGGTTCAGATCAAGTCTTGGTGCTAAACCATTCAAATTATAATGAGTTTGATTTGCATGAAAATACACCACTCATTTCTATTTGAATGGTTGTGCACCACGACTTGCGTTAAAACCAAGGCAAACAGCAACTTGGAAATGGGCTTAATTGTTAATTGGACGAACTGGCCTCATTTTACAGCAAAAACATTGGTTTGAATATTGTACATGCTATTTACACTAGTTGAACTAATAATAAATGACTTAAGAGATTAAAATGACTTTAACCTCAGTAAAATGCATTCAACATGTGACCCAATTTACCCACAACATACTGGTAGAGCATGCATACTAGTGATTGAAGGGCCGCAGGTCTGATGCCTGTCAGGCGAAATCAGATTTGTTTCCAAGTATGCCTCCATCAGTGACAGATAAATTGATCATTCCATCCAATTACCGGACTAAAACTCCTCATCATAACATTTTGTTTTATTTTTTTCAGGTTATCATAACTCATGGACTTTGTCACCTTCTTGGTTATACACATGATACCCAGCAAAATCTTGATAAGGTCTGCATTTTGTTATTTGTCAATATATATTCCATTCCCTTTCATTTTTTTTTTTTTGTTACTTTGATTTTACATCAAGCAAGATGTTAAGTAATGGCTTAAATTTACTTTTACTCGAGGGTAATTTTATGATTTGTTTTCTCGTTGCAGATGCGAAATAAGGAGATAGAGGTGTTAACAGAATTCAACAGCAGAACTGGTTATAACACTGTTCCCATTTCTCCAGAAAAACTGAAACTCTATAGGTTAGTGAAGGGTCGGGTTATGAAACCCCTTTTTTATGAACAATATTTCGTTATATTCTAAGAGAAAGGAGTGCTCATCGAGAGAGGTTATGGTGTTTATATTTGGTGTTATGTACGTAGTTTCCCTCTGTTGTTTTTTTTTTTCGCGCAGTTTCATAAGCCACTGCGATCACAGGCTACCCACACAATCCGTCTGTGTACAGTAACACAGGCAAATTAGGGATCCCTGTAACGCTGCTGAACTTCATATTATATTTTTTCACTTACAGGACCGCTGATTCTGACAAAAAGAAAAAGCAGCGTGTTGCATCGGAAGCGGAGGAAGCGTTTAATACTGATGCGGACAAAAAAGTATTCGACGATAAGTGAAAGTACGCAACCAACATGGAATCGATGAAGAAGAATTGAAGGAATTTCATTCAACCGAATCATTCGACCTGCGTGCCCGTAGCAGGTGCGTGCGTAAACTTTTCGGAGAAATCGCTTCCTTCCATTGAGCCTTATAACTCTTGAAAACAGCAATGCCTCTCGCCAAGGTTGTTATTGAGTTTTTTTAAGGAAAATACTTTCAACTCCGTTATTTTGAACCCTCTCTATTTCGTGCAAATTTTCATTTCCGCTGAGACTTCGAGACAGCTCTGACAACACCCTCAGCAACTAAGTTTATATATTTTACAATGCTATAAACCTGTCAGAACTCTGCAATAAATGTGCGGCGAATGTAAAAACATTGGTCTGGAATAAACTGTTAAAAATCTTGTGCCTGGTGTTTACTCGATTTCAATAACGTTTAAACTTACATTGCCTTGGCACGATAACAAGCGTTCAAGCCTGCGATAATCTTCTGTCTGTAATAAAATACTTTCTTCCGCACTTGAAACATATGTACATATTACATACTCTCTGTGACATAAAAGGTATGGAGTGAAAAGAAAGTGTTCTTCTCAATAAAGATGGCTGAGCAGTTAGAAAAGACTCTCGAAACGTACAAAATTTAACTTTCTAGAGCCGGACACCAATACTGTAACTCGGAAGACGCTAACTTCTCTCCTCAAACCGGAGCTGAGTCTTCAAACACCTGTTCTGTTTTCAGTTGTCTTTGCAGCTGGTACCTGCATCTTCCTTTTTTATATCAAGGGTGGCATCTTCTTTTTTTATATCAAGGGTGACGCATGCAGTCAACAATTCATCTTTTAGTCGTCCAATTCTATTATCTCAGCCCTGGGGTTAATGGAATAATTCTCCTTCCACAAACTTTCTCGGTGCAAGTGCTCGGTAGTGGACCTCGCTGCACCTTCCACTAACAGAGCGATCAAAAATATTAATTCCAATGCGACGTTTTCTCGGGATTCCTTTCGTTTGTTGTGTTTATATTTTGACATGTTTGTTGGGACATGTTCTGAACCTTTACCCGATGCCGGGATCTTTTTTCCAGACTTTGACATTTTGCAATGTTTATTGCGTTTCTTCGCTTTCTTTTTCCTTAATGCTTCACTTCCGTGTCCAGTAATTAGCCCGCGCCGGTTTCTGGGAAGATGTTGAAAATCTACACAATCGATATTAAAACAGCCAATGTCACATTTCCAGAAGCTGTCCACAATATCAAGAGGCAAAATTTCAAAATCCAGGAACTCTTTTTCGACGTTCTTATTTGGCAGACTGAGAATAGGACAACGTCCCTCCGAAATTGGAACTAACTCTCGACTGCTGTCGAAGTGTGCTTCAACGTTCTCCTTTTCCTCGTCCTTGTCCTTGTCATCCAAGGGGGAAAGACTTTCTTCTGCAAGATTAGCATGCTGCGAAACGTTACTATCAACACTGTTGATCTCCCAGGAGGAACCCGTCATGATGTTGGCAAAAGCTTCCGTGCTCTGTTTCGAGTACCGCATAACTTTATTCCACTTTTCTTGTGTACTTCTGAGGAGATCTTCGTTAAAAACCTGAGTAGTAGCTTCAATGAGGGAGGTTTTCAGCATAACAGCTTTAGATTCTACGTTCTCCACCAAAGTGTCGAATCCTACCTCGCCCTTTCCATCGTTCGGGTTGAGTTTTGCTGACAACCCTTTCACAGCCGCCTTTAATTCCTGAACGGTTTGCTCCACATCGTCCACAATACCATGTACTTTGAGAACAATTCTAGCCGTATGCTTCAAAGTTACTTTGAGGTCTTTGTAGACCGTTCTTATGTCGCGAAGAAGACTGATTAAGCCACCCATAATTAGCTTAATAAAGACCAAGAAAGTGCCCGCGGCAAGCCAAATTAAAAAGGCTCACTTAGTTCAAGTAAAAGTATTTGAGATGGTTTCTGGTGATGGTAAGTAAAACTCGAAAAATTCTTCCATGCTATCAAATTAGCCGGTCCGTTTACAGCCTAAAATGAAATAGCTTCGAGCAGATGGCTTGTTTTACGTTTCAGGCAAACGGCCACACCCGTCTGAAAGGGTGCGGCTGCCGGACAGGTTCATGTTGTTCAAAATGGGTGTGATTGCATCATCTGTCAACAGAACGTTTCACGACACTGAATATCACTGCTGTCTTCCCACTGTTCGACTTTCATCGACAATCCACAGCGAATTGATCCCTTGCTTTATTCATAAAGAAACACCGGGCATCCGTTAAAATCAAGATTTCAATAGAAATCTTGTAAAATTTGTGTAACTTCAAACTTATTTCAACAATCATCAAGCAAAGACCGACCAGTTGTCAGTTGTCTTCCTCGTTTCCCACTTCCAATTAGCAAAAAGTCTGGAGGTTTTCTCATTGGGTCTTCCTAGTTTTTGTATGATGTGGTAGATTAGCCCTTAAACTGCAAAAATCCGCTTTTTTGTCTTAAAAATGTAGCCTATGAGTATTTCAAAATGGCGGTTTTATTGAGTAAACTTCCCCAAATTCGTCCCTTTTCTCTCTTATTGTGGCGCTTTTAGGGAGCGCTCATGCTTGAATGGCCTGCCACTGTAGCTCTTTATTATGCGTAAATGTCCGGCCATTCTGCGCGATGATGAAAAACATGATTTTCTTTTTAACTGGGAAACCTACACCAGCTAAATGCCGTCTGTTTTAGTAATGCTTACTGCAGCTAAGCTGTTAGAGGCACTGTATTGAAACGAGTACGCCATTATTACGTTTTATTTAAACTTTTATTCAATTCAACATCAATTGTCGTACATGACAAGAAATTTAACTGAAACATAAATGAAAATGTTTCACATTAATAACCATCTAAATCTTTACATATACAATATTAAAATATTCCAACTATTTACATGTCAACTTTTCAAGTTCAATGTCAACAAATACAATTTTACAAAGATGAATAATTTAGCAAATAACTTTAAAGTCATGACCTTTTATCTCTTCTACTTCAATGAGGTGTACTAATAGAATTTCAGAAATTTATTCTCCAATTCTTTCAGGAGATCAAAATGAACAGTGGTTCAAATTAAATTACCCACAAAGAACATGCAGATATTGCAACTTCTTGCAATCATGCACACATGGCTTTATGCCATTTCCCACACAACTCTTAAACAATGTTAAATAAAAGAAAATTCTTCCCACTTTGACAACTTTTGATGTGCTTCAAAATAGATTCATTGCATGCTGCATCTTAAGATAACGTCTTGCATAACATGAGCATGCCTTCCATACTCTGCAAACAGTTTGAATCTGGAATTCTCCTCTTTGAAAAACTGATCCTTGGCTTGAAAATTTACTTTAAGAAGGAAGAATTCAGGTGCCTAAGATAAATTTTGCCAAGGACTAAACCTACAAAGAATGTTACATAAGCATTAGACGAATGGTCATCCTAAAATGTAATTTTATAACGGCGATGTTGATCAGAGTGAACCGAACATTCCTTTGTCCACAAGCATATTTGCACAAGATGAGAATGTCAATCTTCAAAACCTATTAATTGGGCAAGGGCTAATAATCGGGAGGAAAAAAACAGCTGAAGAGATTGAGAAATGCATAATTGATATCATCCATTTGACTTTAACAGAATAATTACTTAAGCTTGACTTAAGTTTAGTATTACTACCATAGCGTTGGCATTAGTTAACTGAGATGGCCTGAAATGAACATTCTCCCAAATCAAGAACGTGTACATTTCGTATTTCCGTCGTTTTCCCTTTCCAACACTTTTCACTTTTCGTCGCCAGAGCAACACCGGAAATTTCAACAAGGGCCGTCTGATCACGTAATTTTTCCGGTATGCATAAGTCCTGAGAGGTAAATTTCAGAGTGCACGCCATTTCTACGGACACAACGACATCGATCGCGCCTTTTTGAACAGAAATATCCTCGATTTCTTGTTCAGTACCAACCGCCGTTAATTGGGTTTGGCCCACAACACGCCCTTTGCGATCGACAACGTTAAACTTGTCACCTTTAAAGACCACCGCAATTGAAAATGCAAAGCCTTCTTCCGGATTGCTATCAGACCAGAAGAAATTGTCATTTTCAATTTCTTGGCTCTCAAATGTTAGTCTCTTCCCGTATCCTCTGCCAATACTCTTGAGAACCAAAGCAACGCCATCAAAGAGAAACTCATTAGTTCCATTTCGGCGCACTCGATACGCAAAGCCAGGAATGATGTTCTTGTGAACGAATGTTCCAACCACAGGAAATTCATGAGGCTTTATGGCAGGGATGTTATATTCAGTAGGAAAGTCACCAATATCTGTGCCACAAACGCGGATGGTTCGAACCTCTGGAATTGCTTCCTCGACTATGTTTTCTCCATCGGGTATTTCTTTCACAGTAGCGTGAAATCGAGCGCGCGTCTGACGCCACCATGCCCGCCAAAGAGCATTCTGCAATCTTCTTTGGTTCTGGAAATCACTTGACCAGTGTTTGCTGTCTTTTACTCCATGCTCGATTACAGATAAACTCTCACTCAGAGACCCCTTACTATTCAGGCGACTGGCCTTCAATTGGAGAAAGTAGTCTTCATTCAGCGGGATGTTTAGGCGGTTGGTAAACTCCAGAAATTCCGAGAAATCGCTCGGAGTTTCGTAGACATCCTCCTCAACTTCTCCTTGGAACCCAAGATCCATTGGGGTTGTCAAAAATATTTGTACTCCCTTGAAATGCAACTAAACTTAATTTCGTTGTGTTTTCAGTTATATTCAGTGTTGTGGTTATACAAGATACTAGAGTATGCAAGATTGATGAATATGCAACGTTTTGGCGGGCTATCTCTAAGCCTGTGATTGGCTAATAGTAAAAAATTCCACGAGGCCAACATGATTAGGCACGTGAAAGGACCAAAGATCATCTAAACTACACGTGGCGATTATTCTGCTGGTATTAAAAATGTCTTATCCTGCCTGCGGCAGTGCTCCTAAAAATCGCTTATTCTGCTCGAAATTCGGCTCTGGTATAGAAAAACATTGGAACATCGAAAGTGATATACAGTCAATCGACCCTCTCTAAGACGGACACCGTCGGGACCCGCTCAACTTGTCCGTCTAACAACATAACAAGGACGGGGGCGAGTTGTTCGAAGCAGGGTTATGGCTGGTTTTCACTTGCGACGGAGTCGTAGTCGGAATCGGAGACGGAGTCATAAGAGGGCTTACGACCTAGTGAAAATCGAAAATCGGAGTCGTAAGCGGAGTCATAAGCTCGACGGAATCGGAGTCGGAAGAATCAGAACGTTTCCATTTCTTCCGATTCCGTTTACGAAACTAGATTGTCGGAGTGGAAGAACAAACCAATCACATGGCCGGAATCGAACATTGTGATTGGTTTATTCTTCCGCTTGTGCTTGCAACGTTTCACTAGGTCATAAGCGACGGAGTCATAAGCGGAATCGTTGTTCTGCTTCCAACTCCGTCGGTTTGATTTTCACTAGATCGTATCGCTCTACCCTTCTGATTACAACTCCCACTACGACTCCGTCGCTAGTGAAAACCAGCCTTTAGCGCTAACGCTGGGTTAAATCTGATTAAAATCCATAGGTTGTCATGGTATTTAACACGGATTAGCGCTAACCTTGCTTCGAACAAGGGGAGGCGTTGACGCGGATGCATAACCTTAAGTCACTGTGAACGCAGGCATTCGCTGGGGAGGGTCTGGTTGCAAAAAGGGAAATGAATCAATGCAGTGAGGATAAAACCCCTAATAGATAGCAGGCAAAGAAAAAAATGAAAAAGGAAATTTTTCTAGTGAAAAAGGAAAACGGAAAACGAAAATAGCAGTTCGAATTCCATTTTCCAATAAGACAATGGCAGATGTATTTCCATTCCAGCGCTTCATCTTTCAGTCGAGAGCAATTTTCATTCGGTTCACTACTTTTACTCTTTATTTCTCATAAAACCACACTTCTCCCCACCTCAGTCCCTGGTCGCCCAGGATCGTTTATTATGACATCGTGGATTACAATGTGTGATCCGTCTTACAACAAAATATGATCCGTGTTTGATGCAAAATGGCCTCTTTAGTGATTAGAAGTTTATCTGTATTCTCTGAATCATTGGAAGCCTCTTCCTGGCAGCAGTGCCGGCATTTTAATGCGACACTGCACGTTTTAACCAGTAGCGGTACATCTGGACATGGCGATGAACCCCGAGATTTCGGCCGCTGGATCGCTTATACCATTTCCAGATTCGGCCTTTCGACAGCTTTCGGATACCTATCGCACATCTCCGATAAGCAGTGTCCGCGCCCAGACGACAGATCCCTTTACTCGTAGCGTAATTCCGTTCACTTTTTATCAAGATCTCGAACGATATAATATATATCTATATCTATATTTGGCAATGTAGTCATTTTGTCATTTAATATACGATACTTTTTTGGTATGAAACGCAGTACATGGAGTTCAGGCACGCGCATTTGCTAAACACGAG
This sequence comes from Astreopora myriophthalma, assembly GCA_014634185.1. Lineage (NCBI taxonomy): Eukaryota > Metazoa > Cnidaria > Anthozoa > Scleractinia > Acroporidae > Astreopora > Astreopora myriophthalma. The sequence goes on along the minus strand of BLFK01000812.1, from coordinate 1,972,132 downwards.
GACAAAAGGGAAAAAGGAACATTAAACTCAATCTCGTTCCCAGAGCCCACGTATCTTTTGGTCAGCGCCAAGACACGGAGCTCTGGAATAATGAATTTGCAGAACTACGTTGATTGGCTACTCGATTTATCAAACTGCTCATGCGTAAACTACCGGAAGTAAAATTCCTCGTCAGCTGCAACATGTTCTCGAGACTGGAATTATGATAATCATATAATCTTAACTTGCTTTGAATATACTATTACTGTGTCCCAGGACGTATTGAAACAGAGCAAATAAGAGAAAAAAATGTCTTTGTAATTTGGACTGGACTTGAACCCGCAACCTCACATTAACGGAAAGGTTTGTTACCACTACGCCACTGATCAACAAGATACCAACACACTCCACAATTAGTTTCTTAGCGACCTCTGGCATAGAATATCATTGCTCTACGGTAATTAGGCCAAAGCCTTTTTTTTAAATGTTTAGCTTTCTGTAGAGGTTCGTTTGAGACCTTTTTCCTTTGTTGTCCAATTCCTTCTTAGCGAGTGATGACATTGATTTACAGCAGGGTGTAGAATAACGCCTCAATTATATTTTGCTTAAAAAAACTGGGTTTATCCCAGTAGTTGCTCGGAACTCATAAAATCTTGGAGTCTGCAAATTGATTATTCCAGAGCTCCGTGTCTCGGCGCTGACCAAAAGATACACCGGCTCTGGGAACGAGACGGCATTAAACTTTTACAAAGTTTAATTTACAATGTTAGATGACCCGCAAATAGCTGTTAAGCTAATCTAGGCAGGGCAAGAAAAAAGCATTTGAATGTCTACGCGCGATATAGTTGTAAAGAAATGAGATGTTAAGTGTTCAGCGTGGTGATTTATCCTAGCAGTATGTAAAATGATTATCAGGAGCCTCCTGTAGGTGAGTGGTAGAGTATCGGAACTAGTTTTCGGAAGATCATGGGTTCGCCCCCTACTGGATGTCTCTTTTTTTTTTTTCTTGTTTTGAGTAGAGTCCGCGCATGTGAGTTTGCCAAAAAAAGGCCCGCAATGGGCGCAAGTGACTTCTGCTACGATTTTTATGGCAATGACTTACTGTTTCCAAAGCAGATTGGCTTGGGTCGATTGTCACAATAATACCAAAATCGTACTGTGCTATCGAAAACAGTTCACAAAATAGAAGCGGTCAAATCGTTGTTTCTTTACGGATATCCTGTCATGAGCGACCACTTCTTTTAAGCATTGGAATTAAGACAAGTGCAGCAATATAACCAGGAAAAAAAATTCATTCTTCGTGAATACCAAACATAAATACCGTTACACTCACTCCGCTGTTGGAACAACCCAGCTTGAAAGCGAAGCCAATATAACGTAATCCCCATAAATAACGAACCCCATTTCAGTTCCTTTAGTTTTCGTCTTCCAGACCATGCAGAACGCCTCGACTGCCTATGCTCATTTGGCCTGCAGGCATAATGCATGGCCCAGCAGTGGAGACGTGACGCACTCACCGTCGCTCGCAGAGCCTATCAGCGTAAATAACCGCGAGGGCTCTGGGGACGACAATTGCAAATGGCTACAGAGTGCCTTGCAAATGAACAACGCATGCCAAGCGACAGAAAACGCAAGCCAACCCAACACCATTAGTTAAAAGACGTTACAGTTGCTCTGATTGTTTAAAGTATACTGCATACCATGAAGCACCAGTTTCAAAGCTTAGCAAATACCAAGCCTTCGCTTTCCACAACAAAACACTTTTGCTCTCACAGCCCAAGTTCGCAAATGCCCTTGAAAAATCGTGAGAACTTTTGCCGTGTGCAAAAAGCGAATAACTTGTATTCTCAATGTCACATTAAACCCGGCGGATACAACCACTTCTATTTTCTATTTTGTCTGAAAATAAAAAATAATCACGCATACAAAAATTACCTTCTATCGAATAGCCGTAGTTTTCAAGTTTAAACCAATGGGTACGTCCGTACTATCTTGGCCACTCAATGAAGCCAATCAGAACGCGAAGAATTATTATAGCCAATCACGATGCACACGAGATGTGGGCTGTTTTATTACAACAAAATGGTTTGTTGACCCGAATTTCAGACCGTCAGCCCTATTTATAGGTTTGTTTATCTCCCGTAGAAAGAATACAACTAAGCTGTGAGGAAAGTTTCCCATTTCTACGTGTCATCTTTCCTTTTGCTCTTTAGTTTATCGAATCTCTTCTGTAAATATTCGTTGGCAGTTTGTAATTCTCCTATTTCGTCTTGTGCTTTACGAAGCTGCCAAAAAAAAACCAAACAAAAAAAAAAAACAAACAAAGTCATCAGTTAAAAATACACAAACGTAATCGTCATCTTGGAAGTCTTGTACGTGGAGAGTGATCAAGCACAAAGCAAATCTGATACTTTCAGTTGCAAAGAAACTTGTTATGCTACTTAAAACAAACCTCGCGCTGCAATTTTCGTTTTTCTGCCTTTAACGAATCCTCGGTCGCCTCCTGCAAGTACATTCCAAGGTCGTTGTTTAAGTTTCAGGTGTTAAACTATTTAACAAAATTTATAACCAGCCAATCAAGATCATGTTTACGGAAAGCAATACCTTGCATAACGAGTTTTTCACGCGTGCACTTGTAAAATAAACGCATCTTCAAAGAAATCTGACTTACCGCGGCCTCCGCTTGTGACTTGTAACGTTTTACTTGACTTTCTAATCTCGCTACCTAAAGACACAAAAGACAAACCAGAGGTCAATACACTTCACGACCATGATAGTAAGAAACAGTAAGGAAGTAACGAAGCAGAAGAGAAGGACTGAAATATGATGAAATAAAAGTAGTCGCGAAGGAAGCCGTTTCACTGAAATGAAATACCCAAATTGGAATTTGGACCTCTGGAGAAAGTTCTGCTAGGTAATAATTTTTTAACTGAATTCACTCCAGTTACTCGCGCTCGCCTGTCTCACCCGTTTTCGTCTCCTTTGAAAAAGTAAGGGACCACTCGTAAGGTAAACCACAATCACCGTCTCACTATTGTTCGGTAATTTTAAGAGTTGACGTTAAAGAGAGCCGCGGTCGAGTTATTTATTGAGTTGGCAATGCTGCACTAGCTTTATTTAGAATTGTGTGGAAATAATTTGCTGTGGGGGAGGGGGGTTGGGGGCGACTTTACTTACAAGCCCTTCAAGCCGCGCATTGTCCTGCTCCGCCTTTTGTTGCTTTATTTTGAAATCATTTATTTGCCTACTAAATTCTCCTGGAAAGACAAAAATGGGAAAATAGCATTACAGAATCGATCAGACAGCGTAAGCCTTTATGATGCAGCTCAAAATAACCAGTGGCTGTATCGCTAGTCTCCCACGCAGGCGCAGTTGCTGTGTCGGATACTACCGTGTTTGCAGATGAGCTTAACGCACAAGACATTTATGTCAAGTGAGAACCAATCGTAGTGCAAGCATTTGCATAACACACGGACAAAGTATTCGCTAGTTCTCTCTTGTAACCGGCTGCCGCGAGCGGAATGGTCAACGGATGTTTTTCAATGGACGAACGTGTCTTGCGTTGTGCTTAAGCTATGTTTCGTTTTCACACAACGCGGGCCAACGCAAGCATAAGAGCAAACATTAGGAAAACAAAAATAAACTACTTTGATCACCTAGCCAGTGCTTGCGTCAAGCCAGTTTTCAGTGTGAAATAAGCGCCTTTGTGCTTGCGCCTATGGTTGCAACACTAGTCAAACCGAGCTTTACGAATTTGCCAGTAACTGTTAGAATTACATGCAGATTATTCATTGCTATAGAATACATGTACATTATAAAACCGTTGCCTGAAAACTGTCTTGGTTCAAACA
>BLFK01000812.1:1946578-1964176 GCA_014634185.1 Astreopora myriophthalma | reverse complement strand
CCCACACACTGTTCGAGAAGAGTAGGGGACTCATTCTGTTCTGGGGGCACCTCTGAATTCTACTCGTTATTAGATTTAAGATTGTGAACTGCACCATAAAGCAGTCTGGCAAAGTCCCCCACAAAGTGTTGTAAAGCGCATTTGAATATCTTCATAGAAAATGCGCTATATAAATGCGATATCATCATCATCATCATGATGGGCACAATCTTGAAAAGAAAACTGTTATGAGAACAACTGGTAAGTGGTTCCTATTTCCCTATTTGGCAATCGTGATTACTTCTTTATTTCTCATTCCTAGTACAATTGATCAACTAGTGATAATGTGTAAAGAATTTCCATGTTGAGCTTTGCCGGAGCTATGTGGCTTAACTTCATCATGCAAATACAAGGATAACAATAGTGGAGGGAAAAACTATTACCTGTAAAATTAACACGTCTTTTTCATCTGATAAAGAAGGACGACGACTGTTTGAGCGACCCCTTGGCGGCTCACCACCTCGGTCTATTTAACAAAACAGGAGACAATCATGTGGAAGTACATCAGTGTTTCACCCTTTGATGAGTAGAATTGTCTGGCATTAGACAGTAAAATTTAAGAAAACTTTCCTTTTTTATTCTTCTGACAAATTTGTATACCTGTCTCTTCTGGGACGGCTAAGCTTACTGCATCTCGAAGTGACCCAGGGCTTGATTCACCACCCTCATCCTTGACTTCCTGTTCCTCGTAGAGGGAAAGCCCTCGCTCCTGAAAGGAAAACCAGAGATTCAATTTTCTGAACCAATCTCATGGGCCAATAAAGCCTTGTTAATTTGTATCAATTTACCCAATTTCTGACATCAAAGCTGCTTACAATTTGAAAATCAGAAGTAACACAACAACTTACTGCAAGGAAATTATCTCTAAATTCAATAGCTTCTCTTAACCGCTGTATCTCCTCCTCATGTCCTTTTACAGTCTTTTCAAGTTTATTGTTTTCCTGCCCAAAAAAAAAAAAGAAAAGTAAATTGCTGAAGTGAAGTCAAGACCACCTCACGATTTGACCAGATTAACAGCAATTCTACTTTTACCTTTGTTTTTTCTTTAAACTCAGCCCTAACTTCACTTGAAATCTCCTCCTCTTCAACCAGTCTATAGAACATGAAACCATACAGTAGATTTACTCCACTCTTTAATCATGAACAATAAACATGTATACATCTGATCAAATGAACAGCTAGCTTATCACAAGCACTACAGCTGCCAGAATAATGGCCCTTTGTACCACTACAAAACATTGCAACCATGCTAACGAACCACTAACTCTCCCTTCGCTCAGTCCCAGTTGTGTTATTCCACTAGGCTCTCAGTATCTACTGCACTGCTTGTGTGATCGGCTCCTGACAGTTAAAATTAAAATCAAGCTTGCTCGAAGATTATATCTGGCATACCAGTACCTGTCCTTGAGGCAGTCAACCTGGTACAATAGAGCTTGCTTCTCATTATCCAGTTGAGCTATTGACACCATTGCCTTTCGGTATTTCTCTTCCGTGTCCTTAAGGGTTTCCTATAACATATGGCAATTTTTGATATGATGTCTATGAATCAAAATTTAAGACCATAAACAACCCCTAAAAAGGGTCCTGTGAAGCACAAGCTAATTTCACTTAAGTCTCCAGCTACAGTTTTTTTAAGTCATGAAACTTTAATCTGTCAGGGGTGGCAGGGCTAAGGCCTACTCCCATGTGTCAAGGACAGGGTTGCAAAGATTCAGTGAACAAGGCCTGCTATAAGGCACGGATTTTAGGGTCTCAATGGCACACTCCAACTCTAAGTAGGCAAAGTACACAGCCCTAACGAACTAATCAGCCATTTGCAAGTTCACTTCAGCCTTGTACAGGGTGATTTTAAGTGTGAAATGTTCATGACAGTAATAAGTTCTAGTTTTCACATGAATGAAAACTATTTTTCATGAGAGAGTCTTTGAAATTGGACTCACTTTGAAAAAACAGGCTGATGTGGACTTGGAAACGGTGTCTTGCAGATCTAAGAGTTTCCCAATTCATCAAACAACACCTGTAAAAGCCTATGTTACCTGAATATTCTTCAAGAGTTTTTCTGGTACCACTGGTCCATTCATGTCCACAGATGACTGCTCCTTGCCCACAATACTCAAGGCGGACGATCCAGCAGAAACGGATCTAGATAACGAGCCCTTCAAGTAAAACAAACACAACAAAAGTAAGAACACGTTGATTAGCTACCTGTTTTTCATCCTTGCTTGTTACTGTCCAAGTAGTGCTGTTTTACATTAATTTTTGTTGCATTTTAACTCTCTTGTTGCAGCAATGTGTCTCAATGGAATGGAAAATGTGACAATCAGGTTCCACGTTCAAGTAAGGAGGAAATGTCACCATCAAATAAATTTCACTACCTTCTTTCTTGCTGGTGGTATTGGTGGCTCATCATTTAAACCCAATTCATCATCATCTCCCTTAAAAATAATACAATATTTATTACAAACATCTTCCTGGAGTTAACTCTTGAATTTAATGAATCAGCAACTAGTGCCTTACTAAGGTTGATCTGACTCAATACCAAAGACATACATTTTCTCCTTCTTGTTGCTGACGTTCAATTTCCTTTGAGCGAATACTTCTTGCCTCTGCTCTTGCTGCTCTCTTGGCTGCAAGACGTGCCTCTGCCTAAAAAGTGAAATTAATTCATCCAGAAATTAACCATCAATTGAAGATAAATACTTTAAGAGAAAGCTATCTCTTGATGATGAAAGGGTCATCAAGAGTCAGTCGACACTGTCATGCATGAAAGTATTGTTGCCTTTTCTAGAATAATCTAGCATAGGCCAAAATAAGGGTTCACCACATGTTAAAGAATTCGAAGCAAGATAAACACAGCCTCAGGACACACTAGTAATTATCATTATTAAATAATTACCAGCATGACAGCCAATGGTGACTGACCAAATCAGAATTTATAAAGAAGGAAATGGTTATATTATCAGTGCAAATTAAGTGCCTTTCTTGAATTCACAAAAAATGTAATATATATACAATGCACCATGGATTGAAAGTTTAATATATTTTTGGCTAAGTTTTAAATATCAAGATCATGGCAAAATGTAATATGCCAAACATAACACCGGGAGGGTAATTACACTGAACAGCTGGGAGTCTGTCTGTATATGTCGATCACATTCATGATGAACGCAAGCAGGAAATGTCCCAAGAAGCCACCTTGGATCAGCCAAAGGGAGACAGCGCACCAGAAGAACAGTCGTAAATAATAAACAAACCTTCTACACACACCCAGGCTCAGATATGTTTGCGTACGTCGCAGAACGCGTAAATCAAAACTACTGTGCAACAAAAGTAAACCAAAAACGCAGAAACACATTGAAGATAAAAACAACTAAAAAAAGAACATTGCTGAAAGTAAGACAACGAGAATACGAATTCACTTAAACACCATTCTGTCTGATTGTCGTGACTTTTGCCACGGATTCAATTTGACAAGGTGAACTTAGCTTACATGATGTAAATCTAAGCTTGCGTGTAAGTTACTCCAGTTATAATAATATCTTTGCCAACAGCGTACTATAATACTTCACAAAGAAGAGAAATAACTCCAACAAATTACTCGGTCTCATTCAACTAGACAAGTACGGCTCATACGACAAGTACAAATTTCAGTGCCCATAAAACAATCTTTGAAAAGCTGCTTACTTCGCGAGCAATTTGATTCAAAGCCTGGTCTTCCGAAGACGATGTGGTCCTGGTAAGCGGCCTCCTTCTGCCTCCGTGCGCTGAGCTCATTTTCAACGATGAGGTCACCAAAACACACACCTACTACACAAATGACTTTGAGCAATCAGCTACGTACGATTTCCGCTGAATTTTACTTTACATCTGTTGCTGCAAATTGTGCACAAGACGTCCTGACGTTTTCTATTTTTTCTACAAAGCAGCCCACCAAGTACAGTTTGGTTATCTGCCTTGCTTCGTTCAACACTCCTGGAATGAATTCAAAAGCCAAGAGATATTTTTGCCTCCCGACAGCAATTTTCCGCCATGGTGGAATTCTGGCGGAATCTCCCGGATCAAAAGCAACAGAATCAATGCGCCAGCATCCTGCCATGGTTATTTCCGCTGACCGCAATCCTCGAAAAAGGCGAGGCCCAAACCAAGGCCCCTCCGGGCTCGGCTGGAAGTTGCGGCGTAGCATGCGGGAGTCCTGGGGCATCTTTCTCGAAGCCAAGGGAAAAAGTAAAGCAATTTGTAAAACTATGCTCTGCTCATTCTGAAATCTGGACTGTTAACATACTTTCAACACATGAAAGAGCAAATCAAGTGCAAAGTTTCATGGTATAAAACCAATCTCGTTCTCAGAGCCCACTTCCAAGAACAAGGACTCTGGCCAGTTCCAAAGCAGGAAGTCCGCAAATCACGGACTTACAGCTCATCTACGAAGACTGACGGTTACAATCATCAATTGGCTGTGGCCAGAGTCCGTGTTCTTGGTGCTGACCAAAAGAAAAGCGGGCTCTGGGAACGAGATTGAGTATAAAACGTGTTCCTTTTCAAGATACTTAGGCCTTTATGGCACCCGAAATACGCCCGAAAAGTTTCGGGGCTATCGAAAAACGACCCCCTGGGCCGAGTTGTTCGTAGCGAGGTTAGCATTGCATTGCGCATCCTTGCTGCGCATAATGCCTTTGACGGGGAAAACTTGCAGGAGTTTTTCACACAAAGCTTGACATGGTAAATAATGGTCATTTTCTCCTAAACGAGCTTGGTGACCTTTTCTTTAATGAAAGTTTGAAGAACATTCAACTTCTATTATTAGGGAGTCAACCTGTTGGTTGTCATAGTAAGATTTGCTTATATCGGACCAAAAGGGATCGCCCATTTGCCTAAATCGATAGAAGCAGGAGCTGATAACTGATAATAGAAGAGAGAGTCGGGGGCTGTTTTTTAGTTTATTATTTTTAAGAAAACAACCAATGAGAATCGTGCCATCACGTGCTTTTCAGCCGGAAATTTGTTCAGTGGTTGACGAGCACGTGTTGGCACGATTCTCATTGGTTGTTTTCTCAACGATGATTTTGAAGCGTTTGGCAATTTACATCTGGGTGGAAGTGAGATTCGCAGCGACCGAAACCAGAGGTTTTTCTTCCCTCATCGCTTCGCGGTTCGTTGTCGCCGCTTCGCAGCTAAAATTTGTCCGTGGAAAAGAAAGAACAACTTCTGGTACCAGGGTAATGACGATTCGATGTAAAGTTTATTTCGACCGAAAATTAAAAATTAAAGTATGTTCGTCAAACCCTTTCAGCCCGAGTTTGAAAAAATAATCATGAACCTTGCGGAAATCGAAAACAAAACTCTGCCAAATAGCGGGTCGGGGACTGAAAAAAAAAAAAGAATAGAAAATGGAAAACACAAACAAACAAAGAAATGAGATCACAATCCCAAGTCGTAAGGTCAGTCGTAAGTCCGCTCTTTTTCTAGAACGCCAACAGTACAGCTGCACAAGTCTCTTTTACTTTTGAACAGCAAATGGGGAAATTTCAGTTTCAGGAACTGCCTAGGACTGGTCAAATCTTATTTCGCCTGGTGATGAAATCGCACTGCAACCACGTCCCCCTTTTTTTTTTTTTTGCGTTTTAGGATGATGTTGCAGCGTCTTGCCCGGATGTTACCTATCTCGCGTGACAGTCAGTCGAACGTGCCCTGCGTCATGCCCAGCAACGTCATGTGTGTCAGTCAAATTGTGGAACAACCCGCAGGTGCAGTAAATATTAAACCAGTTCGTGTCTGGTTAGGCTTTGGCTTTTTAGTACTGCCCCACTTTTGTAACTGACAGTCCGCAAAATGCAGTGGTGGGAGAAGATTGTGTGACACGCTCTTCCAGTACTTTCGTGACATTTCAGTGGCGTGAAGCAGAGCAGAGATCTGGGGTGAGTTGCCTGTGTTTATATTTTCTTGGGTAAATTGTTGAACAAGGTTATCTTGAGGAGGAAGCGTGCTTCTATCAGCGAATTCAATATGTAAAAACCCAAATGAAGGAGGGTAAGGTAATAATATTATTATGTTATTGCTCGTGACGAAATCGGTTAAAACCGCGCCACGAGGTTTCCATGTGATCAAAGGGCAAGTTTCACGCGGAAATCTCGCGATATCATTTAAAAATATTTGACCGCCATACTTGCTTATTAGCTTCGTCTGGTCGTTCAAATTGTTTCATCCGTGGTCATTTTCGGAGACAACCTTTGATGTTGTTGGTCCAATTGACTTACTGCTTGATGGTTTACATTTGGCATATTTTTCTTTTTGATTTATCGATTCTATTTCGAGGTCTGTACGCAATAACGATTTTCACTGATAATGATACCCATGCAGTATCCTGAGTATCAGCTGCCGTCAGCTTATTTTATTCTTGGGCACTGTGTATCCAATATTGAACTGAATGATTTGTTGGTCGCTCTTGTGATGTCCTTTATTCTTTCGCAGGAAGTTCGACAAGCTGTGGGTTTCGAACTTGAAGCGTAATGTGTTGCATTTTCTTGTGAACAAGGCTCGTGGAATTCCACACGTATTGGCCGACTTCCGTAGAGCTTTTAGATTATCATGGATTCAAGGATTGTAAGTTCTACATTGGCGTTTCCGCCTAAGAAAAACTGATAATTATTACCAGTGTAAAAATGTTCTCGGTACGTGTTTACCCATTGTTTTTTTTTTCAAATGGATATTCCCACAGCTCTGTTGAATCGACAAAATGCAAATGAGTTTGCGCGGGGGTGGAATCTTTTTTGAGTTTGGTTAAAAGATACCAGCATGCAAAGAAGTCATAGAAAGAGAAGTCATCTATGTCCTTTGGGTGTTGATTATACGTAGTTATTTTCAGTTTTGGTAGTTTGGGGGAAAAGCCCCGTTTGTTTTCAGACAATGAAAACATTGACGGGTCGAGATTGCCAATTTAAATTCTTCACTGTCCATGCAACAATGAGCCGTGATAGAATCGTGTAAGTTTCACCGGGGAATAAACAGACATGTGACTTGAAACGCTCGTCTGTATGTCAGTTTCAGAAGTAGTCAAGATTGTTTTGGCTGTACATGTTTCGTGAGCAAGCCCGAACTCGTAGAATTGTTATCATGATGACTTCCGCTTTAATAGGGCCGGATGTGCCGTTCCCATCCGTTCCCATAATGTTATTGTGTCGCCTGCTCTATGCATTTCTGTAATTCTTTCTTAGATGACAAATTATGCTCCAAATCTTGTCTTTCCACCCAGGGGTATATACAGAATAATAATACTCAACAGGTAACAGCTTATCAAACAAATGTTGCGGGTTTCGTTGAATACCATTTCTTTCTGTCATTCACGATTGTCAAGGTATCTATGCATGGCAGTAGTGATACTACCGGTATTTGCTAAGGGCTTGACCAGCTGTGTACAATTTTCTTTTACTCTCGTCCATTTGAAAAATGCATATTTTCAAAGCTGGTGTGCTGCAATTTGCATCTACTTTGCAATGTGAAATCCCTCAGCTGATGTTTGTGGCTGAGGTGTATTCAGCACTTCAGCACTACTTAAAAGATACATTCATGCTTTGTCCACAAGTATTGGTTGCAAGTTTAAATACTAGGCTTTGATAGGCATCTTTTGTGTTGAGCACAGGGTTTCACTGTCTGTGTTCTCTTGTCAGGTGTCAACATCAAGTCTACCATGTTTAAGGAGTAAACAGGTCGAGATTGATTGTTCAGCAGGATGCAAGCATGGGATAAAGATTAAACAATCTGGAATGGCCAGTGAGCCTTTCTTGTCACTGGCAACGTCAGAAGAGGAAAAGTCAGATCAAAACATTGGGAAGCTTGTTGGTGGCAATGAAGTAACATGTGTCAGTGAAGGTACTCATTTAGGTTCTTCCAACAAAGTAGCGGGTACATATCCTCTGGAATATTATTTCTTTTCTTCACAAAGTGGACCAGTGATAGAAGAAAACGGTTGTGATGGTCGCAAGTCAAAAGGAAAAGCAGAACCGAAAAGTATTCAGGATTTCAATTCTACTGAATCGAGCAGTGCAAGTACACCTCAGTTACGAGTGAATTCTTGTGACAATTTGATAGAAGTCAGGGACGGTTTGGCTCCAGTTCTGGAGAATGTGGCATTAAGAACCGAAGGCAGTAACAGCACCAAAAAACAGAGTGTTTCTTCCTCCCACAGTAAAAGCACTGAATTGCGTGAAAGCTGTGGATTAATGTGCCGAATTTGTCATGGTGGCTTTGAGGAAGGGGAACTTATAAGGCCCTGCAAATGCACAGGAACTGTGAAGCATGCACATCAGAATTGCATCTTGCATTGGGTTTCAAAGTCCGGAAATCAGAACTGTGAGCTGTGCAAGTTTAAATTTAGAACACGCAAGGAAAGTGTCAAGTGTTTTTGGAAGGTTGGTTGTGAACTATATGTTTTTTTTGTCATTGCATTGCACAATCATTAGAAAGACCTGGTAGGACCCTGCTATTTTCAAACTCATGTATTTTCAAAAAGGCAAAGGAAAGATCATTTTAGATTGTGGGGTTTACAGTCAAACCTCTGTTCAATGGCTCCTCTACATCTGGACGTTGTTTACTGGTTGTTGTACAGAGGTGGCCATTGTTGGGAGATTAAAATAAGAGCAAATGTCTCGACTGAGAGCTAAATATGTGGCTGTTGTAGAAAGGTGGCTGTCAGTAGAGGTTGACTGTAATAAGGTAAAATGTATGTATAAGCCAATGCTGTGTGAAAGAAAATTAGAAACCATTTGAGAAAGCAACTGGTTTGAGAAAAGCAAACTTAAGATTATCGGCTCCTGTACTGTTTCTCTCTCCAAATTGTACTAATGCTGTAACGACACTGGTCAGTGGCTGGCTAAATACATTGCGTTAGTGCAACGATCTTGCTCTCTAAAAAGCTTAAGCCTATTTATGGAATAAAAAAATAGAAAGGAAAGAGCAGTATGCTGTAATCTTCTGTTTTTATTTACAGTGGAGGTTCCCTGAAGTGAGCACCAAAGGTTGGCTTCACATTGGCCTTTTCATTGCATTCACGACAATGCTACTTACTTCCATCACTTGGATCATATGGTCACGTGTTAGCAGAACCCCGTCGGCAGTTGCAGAACGAACAACAGAGGAAGTCAAGTTTGCTTACATGGTGAATGGCTTGTTCATTGCTTTGGCTGTTGGTGGATTATACTTTGACAGCTTAAAGCATTTTAAACAATATTCAAAGCGTTGGCGTGCACTGAACCAAAATGTTGTTGTAGAGTGTTACCTGAGTGACAGTGACACCAAAAAGGAAACTGTCGTTCCTTCATGTAGCCCAGACCAGCATCGTCGGTCATTTGTCAGCATAGCCATGGAAGAAACTGAAACAGATAGGCTGTCAGGACAGATTGGGTCAGAGGGAAATGTTCACAGAAATGATCGTGGAGCCTGGGTTTAAATGAGCTGTTGTTTGCACTTTATCATTCCCACTCCAGGATTTGTGTTTCAAAAGCTACACTGTATAATGGTTAATAATAATGGTCACCATCAGACACTAGACTCTTGTACCAGCAAGCTTCAGGTTGCCATTATCCATTGGCCCAAGTTAATTTAAGCAGCAAAAGTGGGCGGTACTTAACGTTTTTCTTACAGTATCACAAATAAATCAAAGGTGAATGTTACAAGAATACAAGAAGCACTGATGAAAATTATTTTGGATGTGTTCAGAGTTATTAATTTTATGCATACTACAAGAAGATGTATGGAGAACAATGAGGACAAGACAATGTTAAAATTGGGGCTTTTTAAGGTTGACGAGAATTGAGGCTTTTTAAGGTTGACAATTAAAATTATAGGCAGACTGCCTACACTCAATGTTACGGTAGCAATGATATTACTATACTGTAAAATTAATAACAGTTTCATTAGTTACTTATCAGTTAGTTATGTCATTTGAACAAAGCCAAAATGTCCTTCATATTCCCATAGTATTACAATTAGGATTTAAGAAATTTCTAGGAATTATTGGTTACTGTAATGTTAAAGAGGCCTTGTGCAGGATTTATAGACCCTGTAAGACTACAAGCCAACTTTGGAAAAAAGTATTTGGAAGACCAGAAGAATTCCTTGAGGACAATATTATTAGTTATTAATAATTGGTCATTCAGGAAACCATTATTCATTATTTTAATAATGTTAAGCTGTCAGAGTACAATGTAACATTATTGTATTGCTTTTTAACCGGTACATGCATTTATTGTGAGTACCATTTTTGGTATATTTGTATGGATTTGTCTATGCTATAAGAGATAGCTTACTATACAAAAAGAAATAGCTTGGGACATAAATGGTATTGGATCACAAGATTCCAATCCTGGCTTCCAGTGAATGTCTTTTCCTTTGGCTCAATTCTTTGTTTCGTGTGGCATAGTGTCAACATAATGACTGTTGTTTTCATTTTTGAGCAGTGTTTTACTACCAGTGGTCCAGTGCTATTTATTTTTTGCTACTGCAGCTTGTGTTGTTTTCATTTACTTATGCCAATTCAATTTTTTTTGTTGGCCTTGAGTTTTGACTGCTGAATTGGGCTGTATACATATATTTATATGACCTAGAGATAAATAAAAGCAAACTTTTCTGTGAAGCAGTCTTTTTATTTTCTGCTTGTAGTCTATGCAAATGTCTGTAAAAATTTATTTTTATTTTATTTATTTTTTTTTGTAGTGGTAATAAAGCATTCAATCAAAGAATATGAACTGATCTACTCTAAGGGTAAACTCCTTTGAGTAGCTGTGTTTCTCAACAGGGTCAAAGTAATTTTTTTTTATTCTGTATAATAAGCTCTGATTTCTTTCACCATATCTTTTGGCAGTTCATTCCTTTAGCATGATTTCATCCAGGTAGACGGTAGCAACCTTGCAATTGAAACATGAATACGGCTGTGTGTGTATGAATTTTTTACATTCTGAGCACACACACTTGGAAACCTTTAATCCTCGTGCACGTGTACAGAATGGAAAACTAGCAGCCATGGCCATACTCGTACCCCAATCTAAAGCAGGGTTCTTACATGTCATGGAAAACCTGGAAAGTCATGGAATTTAAGTATTTCAGTTTCCAGTTTCTAATTCAGCACTGGCTTCCTGCAAGGACAAATCAACTAATATAACCTATGATGATTAACTTTTTTTTTGGGGGGGGGGGTTCAATTACTTTTTGTTTGTGTCTTTTTTGTTTGGGAGAGTGGGAAAGCTGTTTTTCAGCTTGTATTGTCCCAGGCTACTTTCCATGCTCATCAAGGCAGGGTTTGTAAGGGTACTGGAAATTAGTGAAATTTTATCATAACTTTTTCCCACAAAATGGTCCAGAAAAGTGCTGCAAAATATTTTGTGCAAACAGGTCTGTACCCTGCCAAGCAATTGGAATTAATAACAGTTTTGTCCAGTAACTTTTCTTCCTTTGTGGCTTGTGGCCCTGTGGCAGTTTATTCGAAAACCATCTCCATTTTTTACTCAAAATTTAAATCCACTATGCACCTACCTGGGATTTAATGTTGTTGTTGTTTCCATGGCAACATTGAGCATTTGCTGAAGACTGGGATTCAGTGTTCCTAAGAATCGCGGGAATCTGGGACCAAACTAGGCAACCAATCACATCACCAAATCACAAGTTTGGCGCGATTTGCAGAGGAACCTTCGCGGCAGAAAATCGATTGGAAGAGAAGAACGAAGAAACAACCGAATCACTTGGTATATTTGCTGTCTTTGAGGCAACATTTTATGCAGCATATTCACGGACAAGGCGAGGTACTACTTTCTGAATTTACATTTTGTATAGAAGGGATAGTTTGGTTCGATCTGCGCTCAATGTTTTAGCTAGCGCTATGGAAGCATACCTGTATGCATCGATATCAGGTATAATGAGAGGTTGAATTTAAGAAAAGGAAACCGTGAAAATAGTTAATATTTTTTGAAATCTAATGTCAACAGATCTTTTAAATATTTGAGGGAATCCATCAAGATGGTTACAATACCAGAGTGTGAAGGACTTTTCGAACCTCTGCTTCGAATCCTAGAGGACAAGATGGCGGCTACGGAGGATCATGTTGACGCATACCTGAGATTGACGGAGTGAGTTTGGATAGAGACAATCAAATTTAAGAAAAATACTAGGAATACAAGGCCTGTTTCTTTTAGCTTTCAGTAACTAATTAACTAGTAATTATCAATCTGTAATTGCACCCCCTTGCTAATCTAGTTAACAAAGAGGCCCAAACTTAACCCCTATATATTTTGATGATGGGCTCTCCATTGCGAGAACTCACCGAATTTCTTGTCAGAGTGAATTTCTTCTGGAGTGGAGGCATTACTGCCAAGAGGGAAAAAACAGAATTAAAGATCAGACACGAAGTACAAGGAAGGATCTCGTGGTCAACTAAATGATGAACTAGAGTCTCTTCTTGTAACTCTCTTCAACCAAATTAATATTGATGAATTGCTTTCTCTTTGCCTTTTAGTCGTTTGAGACTGGAGGAAGATGTGTTTGTAAGTGAAATCCTTCATTTTCTCGCAAGACTTATTGTCGTGTTCAAGGTGAGTGACCATTTAAGTGAAGGCCATGATGCAAACAAGCAATTCCTTTTGTAATTAAGTGTCAGGGCTTGACAAGAATTCTTGCAACAAAGTGTTGGTTCAAACCATTGAAAGTATTATTTTCTCTCCCCAACCTCCTTTCTTTGCATATGTGTAACACTGTGTGGAGAGTATAGGATTACACTTGATGCACTTTCACCATAATCAGCTAAACTCATATCTTAAGCTGCACTGGCCTTGTTGCATCCTTAATTAGTTTCTTCCACTTGGAGCTGTTTTGAGTTCCATCCAGCTGACACAGAATATTCTTCTCCAGAACAAATGATGATGGGATCTTTCTTCCACCACTCACTTTAAGAGTCCATGTCTCAGTTTCATATGATAGTTTGGTGCACACAAGGGTTTTCACCAGCTTCATCTCTCCCTCTCTCCCTCTCTTTCTTTCACTCTCATCAGAGAGAGAGAGAGGGAGAGAGAGGGGTGTGTCAGTCAGATCATGCCCTGCATTGATAAAGCTATTCATGCTTGGACATCTTTGGAAATGTCTCCATTGCTGGTTTTAATTGGCCAAAAGAAGGTACATTTTCTATGGGCAAAGCATTGTCTTGGAGTCCGGGAGCATCATGAGCTGGTGTACCTGAAAGCATATACTTGGTCTTTTTGGCATTTAAGTGCAGTAATGCAGATGTTCTTGCTTGATTAACTCTATCCAGGAGGTTTTGCAAATGGCTTAGCTAGCTTAATCCCCTTGTTTCATTTGTTTTTTATCTGTAGAGGGATATCCAATCTGATAAGTCAGATCTATGCCAAGCTTCTCTGCAGGCTCTTGGCCATTGCTTTCATCAACAACAAATAGCGAGGTAGGTTTCGTTAGGGTTAATGATGATCAGAGGTATCTTGCCAGCAACTACACAAAAATCTTGTGCTTTCTTTATTCTAATATTTATTTATTTGTTTATTCAGTTCCATTTGTCTTCCTGGTGGTCAAGAACTTGTTGAAAGTTAGTTATTGTTTAGTTTCTTAATTGTGTTGGTAAACTATAATTATACAGGTGCAAGTAGGCCGTAAATGAGTTTCAGTATTAACCCAGTGACGAGTAAAATCGTCTGGCGTTAGACAGAGTAAAATCTATAAGTGGCACTATTGGGAATTAAAGGGTTAACAGTCTGTGTGTTACAAGCATACATGGTGTGTATTCTTTTAGCTTAACTGGGAATGCATTGCCCCTCTGTAGGTTTGCTTGATAGAATTCAAGGATCTGAAGACAAAGGAGTTTGCACAAGAGCTCTGTGGTGCCTGGCTAAGCAGAATTTAGATAATGAAATCATAAACAAAAAGGTACAACATTAGAGACGAGTACATTCATCATTGGGTTATTCCAGAAAAAATCCACACACCCCCGACGGATGGGGTCGCTTTTTAACCCCCCCCCCTCTCACCTGGACTTCCTGAAGCACAAGATCCCCCCTCCTGTCTGGATTTCCAAGACAAAAGACCCCCCTCCCGCCTGGATTTCCGGGAAAAAAAAAAATAGGCTTAAATTAAATTTATTTTTATTAGAAAATACGCACAATCACGTCTAGATGTTCTTTTTTTAATTTCTAAAGCTTCGGCTGATATTTAAAATTCTATCGCGTAGAACTAGAAAAAGGCCAACTTGAAATTACACAAAGGTGGCGCGCTGGGTCTGGGTACGAGTAGAAATGTGTCAGGCGTTTCAAACTCTTCGTTGCAACAACGTTGCGACGGCTCGTTCTTTAGTATCTTGTTGTTCGCGTTTTCTGCTATAAAAGGACCTGCGAAGGAATTTAGATTATTATTTATGTCAGGTGAGAAATATGTGAACAAAATATTTCTACTATTTTCAGGGTCTGAGAGCGCTGAAGTGTCACCAAACTAAATGTTCGAATCGTGTGAACTATCGGTCGAAATGACCCCTGGAGAAGACATTTTCAAGTTCAACCCCCCCTCCCACCTGGATTTCCAGAGTCTTTGACCCCCCTCCCACGAGAATTTCCAGAATCCCATCCGTCGGGGGAGTGTGGATTTTTTCTGGAATAACCCATTGCATAATATATATATACAGTTTTGCTCTGATAAATTGTTGACCTAAAAAAACAAGACCAGGAGAGTTATGTATACTACCAGAGAAGTTGCAAAGTTGCAGCTTGGAAAATTGTTCTCAAATATATATTGTTCCCATGGCTAGCAATCCGCGCAACCCAGCCATGAGCCCCCGACACAGAGACATCCGGGCACCTATCACACTGATGACCAACGTAGCTCCAAATGGCCACTACACTGAGATTGCATGACCTACATGAGCCTGTGCACGTACGAATGAACCGCTGACCGCTAACCAAAACGCTTCATTGTGGACCTAAACATGTGGAAAACCAGCATCTCTTTGTTGTTAACTACATTAAATTGCATTTAACCACATTAAATCTTAAATGATAAAGCAATCAGTTTGTGGTAGTTCATATACCCTATGTTCGGACTCCAAATCAATCCAACATAAACACAACACTGCAACACATATTCTGACTCCAGATTGTTCCACGATAAGACGAGATTTCAGCTTTCTCCTTCGATTTATTCGCGTCGACAGCAATAACAACTAGCGAATTCTATCTCTATTTTCGCGCGCGTTCTGAGATCCCAGAATCCTTTACTTTCCTAGGCTTAGAACATTACATCACTTGCTAATTTCAACACTGTTGTCAAATATATAGAACCTTCGAATAACAACTGACACGCGGGCTCCTAAATGTTTACTACACTCAAATGTTCGGGAAAAATACTAGAAAACCTATTTCTTTGAATCAAAAATGTTCCACTGTCAGCTTTTAACACCCTATTTACTGCTATGCATCATAATTTATTTAATTTTTTTTTTACAGTTAGAGTCTATACTTTCAACATTGGAGTTAGTGATTACCAGGGATCTGCAGTCTGTCACCGTGGATCATGAAGCATTAAGTGTGATTGAAAGGTTATGCATCTGCTCTGTCTACTGTTTTATATGTGGTCTACTCTGAGATGTTTTCAGCAAATATCATTTAAGAATACCGGCAGAGTGATGAAGGTCATAATTATTAAGGCTAATTAATATTACTTCAAATTTACTCTTCTTTTTAACCAGGCTAGTACAGCAAGCTGGGAAGTCTGATTTAATCAAGACAGCTGATTGCTGGTCAAAGCTGGTGTTTCCTATGCTTGTCAGTGGTGCCTCAAAGGTAATTGAAGATTCCGAAGTAAGAGTGGCATATGTTACCGGCAGATTAATTTTTTAAAAAAACTTTCCTTAAGACATTTACATGCTCTGACTACTGGAAATTGTTATATTTTCAGTAAAGTGTATAATCTCATTATGTACAAAAAGATTAAGCATAAATGTGTTGTTGTGTTTTCCTTCTGTTGCAGATAATTACAGGATCTCATTCTGTATATTAATTAATTAATTAATTAATTAATTACCTGTTCTGATTTGTTTTCCAGATTCGAGAGAGGGCTTTAATTATCATGTCAGCTGGACTGGAGCACTTGATTTCATCCCAAGAAAAAGTTGTTAAAATACTTGTGCCATTGTTGAAAGGGGTAGGTTTTAGAGAAAATGCCCTTTCCTTTCTATGTCTTTATTTATTTTGCCTGCATCCTGCACTGGTTGTAATTTTTGGTCCAATTGTTTGTGGGATGAATCTGTGTTCTGAAATGTTGTAAGCTCTAGCTGTAGTGAACCGATAGGACCATCATGTTACAATGAATTTCATCATTAATAATTTATTGCTTTCCTTACTTTAAATAAGCATAAACAATTGCCATCATTAATTCTAGTGCTTATTGAAAGAGTTTCCTAAGCTGTGTTCTGAAAGGAAAGAGTTGTTTGTCCTCAAGTGCTGGTGTTGCATTGTTCCAATCTTAGGAGAGGTATGTGATGGATACCACTTTAAATTCCTTGATTCAAAATCTCTCTCAACAAATTTTGTTTTACGTTCCATTGTTCCTGATTGTGGCAATAAGTCTTAGACAATGGAAAAAAAAGTTCAACTGGTTTAAAAATTTTTGAACCTGGAAAAAAATTTAAACCACAATTTATCTATGTTTTATAAGCCTTGTTTTAGAAGTTCTTTGCAGTGGTATTGAGAAGTTCAGGATTTGAAGTTGCCATGTGGCTATCATGCATAATCTCTGTCAACCAGACTTAAGGCATCAGCTGAAGAGAATTACTTATTGCATTTCTTACTTTTTCATTCATCTCAGACACTTCATAGAGGGGGAAGTTTAATTAATGACTTGCTGAAACTTGTTGAGCAGGTTGGTAAAGGCATTTTGGTGTGGGGAAAAATCCAGTGTCTACTCAGTGTATTTTAATTCAATAATTTTTGCTTTGTTACATGTGTGTATCTGAGGCTAACTGCTGTTTTCCTTCCCAATGGATTGTGTCATACTTCTTCTTTCTACTCTCTACCTTGTCTTTTCTGTGCTTACCTTGCCTGTGTGTTTTTTTGTCTTTTGTTTTGTTTTGTCTTTTTGTGCTCCTTCTGCTGTTTTATTAATGTATCTGTCCAACTCACATTGTAGCCATAATTCTGCTTGGCCTACCCATGTAGCTCAGTTAGCATTGCTACTTTTCTTAATGGCTTGGTGCCCATCTACTTTTTCTCTTTCATATGTGAGTGTTGTATAAATTATGTATAGGAGTGTCAATGTAGTTATATTGTTGTTGTAGGGATTTCGAGATCAGTCAATAGAAGTCCAGGTCATGTCCTTCACTGCATGGAATATCTTGATTGACAACTTCTCTCTGTCACCAGGTGCTGCCTTGAATTACTTCGTGTCTTGTTATTGTAACGAGGAGGTAGCGATACACTGTCATAAATTATTTGCAAGTGATTCACAGTGAGATTGAACTAGATCTTGTTCTTCGTAAAACACAAGTTTAGTCAGACTGTCAGCCACTACCCAACGTAATGTATGATA
>BLFK01000812.1:1896875-1946568 GCA_014634185.1 Astreopora myriophthalma | reverse complement strand
AAGACCGGACGTTTTGTAGCCTTGTGCCGAGGTCCCCACTCTAACTTATAAACAAAATGGATTCCACGATAGCACACGGGAGAATTAACATTTCTAGTAGCACTTTTTGAAGATTCAGGCAAATATTTGTAGCATGAAATGCCATTTTGATGACGACCTCCTAAGTCACACCAGGTATTTATTGTTTTCATCCTTTCTTAATCCAGTTAGGGGGGTCCAGAAGGGGGTCCAAAAGGGGGTCCAGAAGGGGTCCAGATGGGGGTCCAGAAGGGGGGGTCCACGTTTTGTACCGTCCCCATGAAGCTAAGCGATCTACTTAAGGAAAATAACTGGGAAAAACAACTGAACTTGAATAATTATTGAGCCTTTTAAACTTTGGACACAATTGAAGCTAATGAGCTATTCCCTAATGGAGCGATGCCTACATGACAAAAATAAAACACCTAAAATCCTACATTACTTCTATTGTTTCTCGTGAACATATATAACTTAACTAGTGATAAATAAATACATTACTATTATTATCATTATTGTTGTTACTTTTATTATTGTTATTATTACTTTTCTTCTTCTTCTTCTTCTTCTTCTTCTTACAAACTTATAGGATTTGAACCTTTGACTTTCTCAAATACCAAGGTAGCATGCTACCAACTGAGTCACACATACTGTATGAAGCAAACTGGGAGCTGGTTCTTATAACAATGCAGTGATTGTTAACAACTGCATCGAGATGAGTGGAAGGTGGGTGCCCGGGATGTCCAGGGGCCTCCACGGTGATCAGCCAGCCCCTAGACAGTAAAACGCTCCCATGGCTAGCAATTCCCGCAACCCAGCCATGAGCCCCCCACACAGAGACATCCGGGCACCTATCACACTGATGACCAACGTAGCTCCAAATGGCCACTACACTGAGACTGCATGACCTACATGAGCCTGTGCATGTACGAATGAACCACTGACCGCTAAGCAAAACGCTCCATTGTGGACCTAAACACGTGGAAAACCAGCATCTCTTTGTTGTTAACTAGGTTAAATTGCATTTAGCCACATTAAATCTTAAACGATAAAGCAATCAGTTTGTGGTAGTTCATATAACCTATTTACTGCTATGCATCATAATTTATTTAATTTTTCTTTTACAGTTAGAGTCTATACTTTCAACATTGGAGTTAGTGATTACCAGGGATCTGCAGTCCGTCACCGTGGATCATGAAGCATTAAGTGTGATTGAAAGGTTATGCATCTGCTCTGTCTACTGTTTTATATGTGGTCTACTCTGAGATGTTTTCAGCAAATATCATTTAAGAATACCGGCAGAGTGATGAAGGTCATAATTATTAAGGCTAATTAATATTACTTCAAATTTACTCTTCCTTTTAACCAGGCTAGTACAGCAAGCTGGGAAGTCTGATTTAATTAAGACAGCTGATTGCTGGTCAAAGCTGGTGTTTCCTATGCTTGTCAGTAGTGCCTCAAAGGTAATTGAAGATTCCGAAGTAAGAGTGGCATATGTTACCGGCAGATTAATTAAAAAAAAAAACTTTCCTTAAGACATTTACATGCTCTGACTACTGGAAATTATGTTATATTTTCAGTAAAGTGTATAATCTCATTATGTACAAGAAGATTAAGCATAAATGTATTGTTGTATTTTCCTTCTCTTGCAGATAATTACAGGATCTCATTCTGTGTATTAATTAATTAATTAATTAATTAATTACCTGTTCTGATTCGTTTTCCAGATTCGAGAGAGGGCTTTAATTATCATGTCAGCTGGACTGGAGCACTTGATTTCATCCCAAGAAAAAGTTGTTAAAATACTTGTGCCATTGTTGAAAGGGGTAGGTTTTAAAGAAAATGCCCTTTCCTTTCTATGTCTTTATTTCTTTTGCCTGCATCCTGCACTGGTTGTAATTTTTGGTCTAATTGTTTGTGGGATGAATCTGTGTTCTGAAATGTTGTAAGCTCTAGCTGTAGTGAACCGATAGGACCATCATGTTACAATGACTTTCATCATTAATAATTTATTGCTTTCCTTACTTTAAATAATTATAAACAATTGCCATCATTAATTCTAGTGCTTATTGAAAGAGTTTCCTAAGCTGTGTTCTGAAAGGAAAGAGTTGTTTGTCCTCAAGTGCTGGTGTTGCATTGTTCCAATCTTAGGAGAGGTATGTGGTGGATACCACTTTAAATTCCTTGGTTCAAAATCTCTTTAAACAAATTTTGTTTTACGTTCCATTGTTCCTGATTGTGGCAATAAGTCTTAGACAATGGAAAAAAAAGTTCAACTGGTTTAAAAATTTTTGCACCTGGAAAAAGATTTAAACCACAATGTATCTATGTTTTATTAGCCTTGTTTTAGAAGTTCTTTGCAGTGGTATTGAGAAGTTCAGGATTTGAAGTTGCCATCTGGCTATCATGCATAATCTCTGTCAATCAGACTTAAGGCATCAGCTGAAGAGAATTACTTATGGCATTTCTTACTTTTTCATTCTTCTCAGACACTTCATAGAGGGGGAAGTTTAATTAATGACTTGCTGAAACTTGTTGAGCAGGTTGGTAAAGGCATTTTGGTGTGGGGAAAAATCCAGTGTCTACTCAGTGTATTTTAATTCAATTTTGCTTTGTTACATGTGTGTATCTGAGGCTAACTGCTGTTTTCCTTCCCAATGGATTGTATCATAATTCTTCTTTCTACTCTCTACCTTCTCTTTTCTGTGCTTACCTTGCCTGTGCGTTTTTTTGTCTTTTGTTTTGTTTTGTCTTTTTGTGCTCCTTGCTGTTTTATTAATGTATCTGTCTAACTCACATTGTAGCCATAATTCTGCTTGGCCTACCCATGTAGCTCAATTAGCATTGCTACTTTTCTTAATGGCTTGGTGCCCATCTACTTTTTCTCTTTCATATGTGAGTGTTGTATAAATCATGTATAGGAGTGTCAATGTAGTTATGTTGTTGTTGTCTAGGGATTTCGAGATCAGTCAATAGAAGTCCAGGTCATGTCCTTCACTGCATGGAATATCTTGATTGACAACTTCTCTCTGTCACCAGGTGCTGCCTTGAATTACTTCGTGTCTTGTTATTGTAACGAGGAGGTAGCGATACACTGTCATAAATTATTTGCAAGTGATTCGCAGTGAGATTGAACTAGATCTTGTTCTTCATAAAACACAAGTTTAGTCAGACTGTCAGCCACTACCCAACGTAATGTATGATACATCAAAAAGTGCTTACAAACACTACAGGTACTGCCCATAGGTAAATGTAATAATATTGTTTCAAGTAGCAATGGATAAGCCTGAGTTATAACATTCTTTTCTCCTGGTTGTCTGGCTGCTTTCCTGACTGGCATTTATTATAAAATATTTAGGATAGTGTGCACACTTTCATTGGTCAAAAGGTGTGTTTAGATGAGAGTTAATCTAAACACAGTTGTGACATCACATGAGTTTTGATTGGTTTTGCATTGTCAGGTGTGCATTTTGATTGGCCTGTAGGAAATATGACTGTCCAGAGCATGTATTAAGAAAATCTATTTCATTCAAGAAGTAAATCAACAACATTTTCCTTCATTTGTTGAATAATTTTTGAGAAATATTTTGTAAAAGCACAGGGGTTTTATTAGAAGCCGGGACCCGTCTACACTGAGGATAGTACCCGCCATTGCTCAAAGGAGGCCTCAAGATCAAAAGCCAGACTGTATATAGGGGTGCCCCCTTACTCTATCACAAGCTCCCTTCTGCTTGAAAACTTAATGAAACCCCTGAAAGCAATAGAGGACTTTTTTTCTGTGTTTACATAGCCTCATCTAAACACTCAGGGGGTTTGCATAACTGTCTCAAATTCTCCCAACCCCACTTCATGTTTAGATGAGGCTATGTAAACACGGGAAAAGCTGTCTGTTGTTTAAAACTTAATGTTCTCTTTACTTAGATGTATTGTGCAGCCCAAGGAGGGTGAAACTCATTATGACCCCATTGAGGGTAAGTAAACTGCAGGTCATGTATGCAGGACTTACTGGTTGGTGTATTATATTGGTCCCTTCAGTTACCGCTGTGCTTGGGGAGCAGGACAGTAGATTATGAGGTACATGGTTGTACCAGGGGTAATAACTGGAACAATGGGAATGGTGGAGGATGTTGTCGACAATTTAGCATCTAGAGGCGTGACTTGACTTTATTTCCATATGTTGCGGTTGACTTGGTTAGATGATAACACTGTGAAATTAAAATACATCAAAGGTTGGGGAAATGGTGATATTTACGGATTAGAAACTAGGTTAGGACGGAAAACATGAACAAAGTGCAGGACTAATACTCACCAAGTTGTCCGCTCGAGATTATGAACGTATATGTATCAGTATATATCAGTCACGTGACTTAACACAGGAAAATCATCGGCAAAAGAGGGATTTCTCTATTTATATGTACTACTTTAATTCATGATATTAATAGTCACTGGATCGTTTCAGAACCTAGCTGTGAAGGAGAGAAATGAAGCTGTTGAAGCAGCAAGGCTGTCAACGTGGTGGCACTTTGTCTGTTTGTTAGGTCCACGGGTTCGAGAACTTTTTGAGCAGGTGAAGTTGTCATTTTGGCCACCATCACTATCATTATTGTCATCGTTATTGTTCACATCATCATCATCATCAGCATCGTTGTCGTCACTTTTTTATCAGCTTAATTATTGGTGGTGTGAATTACTTCTTATAATGACAAAACTTGGAACAAACCTTGACATCTGTATGAGCATCATCACCAGGCTTTTAGCCAGTATTTGAAAAGTGGCTGTCCACCAATTGATATGGGGCCGAAGGCCCCATCCCTCTAGGGGCCTAGGGCGGGCGGTCGAACCGATCATCGCAATCTAGTGCTGCGAAACGAATGCCGGGAGATCTAAGAAGGATTGTGCAACGGCAGCCCCAAACAGGCCGTCCAAAAACCTGTTATGTCGAGAAATGGCCGTCCATAGGACGGTTGGACGGCCGCCTGGCTAAAAGCCTGATCATCACCATTGTTGTCATCTATAATCAGTACTGCGAGTATGTCTTCATATCCTTGCTTGTCATCACGATGGCTATTACTACGACCACCATTGTTGTTATCATCATTATCATCACTATCGTCATCATCATAATCACTGCCTTTATTTGCAATAATATGCCATCATCTGCACATTATTGGTGTTGAGGCCCACGCTCAACCGTTAAGTTCACATCAGTGGTTGCTCTAACATACATACAGGCCTTTTACATTTTTGCGGACAAAAAAAGAACTTCTCTACTGTTTGTGAATTCTGCCCCTGGACATTTTCAGTAGACCATTGATACTTGGTACAAAATATTTTAGACCTTTGTGATTTGTTTGGTTTTAGTTTCATTTATCGTTTTCTTGTTTGAGCGTAGCGAGTGTTTCGTTGTAATGTGTCATTATTTGCTTTCGGAATAAAATGGAGTCTTTAATTACGAGATCCCTGGTCTCTTTTGTCAAGTTCGGATCAACCCTCACTGAAGCAAACAGGACCTCACCTCGAGTCACCTGTTCAATTGGTGTAATGGTTGTATCTTTGTGATCTTGTGATTGTATTTAAATTAATTTGGTGTGTTCATGTTAAAGGTTTGTACTCCACTTCTTCAGTTCGTCTTTGGAACAGCCATAGATCAAGTCAGCTTACTAAAGACCAAGGAAGGCCTTGGTGATCTCAAATGCCCTCCTACTCCAACTAACAACAAACTCATGGTGGATATGATGGCAGAGACTCCCAAATCAAGCATCCGCAGATCTCTGAGAGATGTCGGCACCCCAAGAACACCGACCGTTTTGAATGCAAGCTTTGCCAAGACAGCTAAACAAAAGCTCCTGTCACAGGGATGTGAAATTCTGCTGGAATTTCTGATGTTGAATGGGGATGAGATAAATGGAAATCCTGCTTTAAGTACTTCCCTTGGTATTTTTCATTTTTTTTATTCTTTCATTTGTAACTCATACACTTAACAAAAGCAATGTTTTCCTGGCTGAAAGGTGCAGGTGTTTCTTCTTTGCCCAATGGTCCTCAGCTTTAAGTGTAGTATTCAACCAAACCATTGCATAGCATTGTATTTATGTAATGCCACTTCTCACTTTCTCTCTTTACATGTAGGTGAAAGACTGCAAATAGTGACTTTCAAGAGACCAGAAGATTTTAAGAAGTTTGCTTGTTTAATAATGAGTTCAGTAAGAGAGGGCTTTAAAGCTTTGGGAAAGGACATCAGAGGTAAGTCTTGAGAAAAGTGCAGTTTTCTAGTTTTAAGCTACAGTGGTTTTTATCTATATCTTTTATTCTTTGGAATATTAGAACCTTTGGGAGTCAAAATATGGAGCCTCCTTGTTGCAAGAGTCAGCAAATTGCTTGAAAAAGGTACTGTATAGTTGTGTGGGAATTGTTTGTTGGCCCTTGCTTGTTTTGCTTGCATGCATTTCTGCAGACCATGACAGTTTACTTGTTTATTAGGTTCTTCATCAGACTTCAGTGAGATATTGCTACCTCTCCTTGCTGTCATGGAAGACTTAGTTGACAGTAATCTACTACCCCCCTCTCTAACTCTTGTAAGTTTTCTATTTTTATGCATCTGTTGGCTTAACGTGATGTAGCTCATTATATTGAAACTAAACCAAGAAAATTTATCAATCTGCCAGTGGTCTGGCCTTAGCGTGTCAACCATCTAAGGCCCAGGCAAGTGTGATCATCCATTGTGTTACTGATTTGTAGGCTTCAATGCACCACATTTTTGTTTCAACAGAAGATGTTAGGTGAGCTGTCAGATCTCTCAGCTGAAGTATTAAGTCATCACATGGCACCATTGCATTCTAAAGAGAATCCACAAGGGTCACCGGCTCTGCTTCTTGTTCAGTTGCTGTTCACACCACATCTGCTGGAAAATATATGGGAGAATGAAAGGTTTGTTTGAAAAATGGCCATCCGTAGAAAAGTGAAGTGCTAAGAATGTCACAACCATGTACCGGTATCGAAGACAAATTGTGATTCACTGATGAGAGATGACCCACATGTACTAATGGCCTTCTTCACACATTTGGAAGTCAGGGCTGTCAACTCTCCCAGATAATCCGGGAGACTCCATATTTTGGACCAACTACCTCCCGGTCTCCCAATCAGAGTCTGAAACCTCCGGGATGATTGCTGAAGTTTGCCATTTTTTTTGTGAGACTCAGCTTTCACAAAAATAAATGTTTAAATATTTTGTGTCATTTGCAGGCTTCAAAATAGCAGCCAGCAGTTTGGTCACACTTGCCGGCGATTTTTCACAGAAGCAATAGAAAATTACATCTATTGAGCGGCGAAGTCAACGTCACTTGGGGAAAAAAGCCTACAAATTCAGGCTAAAAGCTCTGATTTTATTTTGAACCCTGCATTTGAGCTATTTTACTGTTAATGTCGATAACAAAAATAAAACATTTCCTCATAAACTCGGTAAATCGTTTTTGCAAGTGTTGCCATTGACGGATTGCAATATAAGCAATAATGTGATTGGTCAGAAATAAACCATCAGACCGACAGAAATGTTACCATGCCAATGACATCTTTTTTGTGCATTTTTTTATGTTTCCCTAATATTGAAGATGTCGATTGATTTTACTATAAAATAATATATAAACTGTTTATATGGTACATACGTCGATCGGAGTCAACGAGTATTTCTGCGCAAATGACGTCATATATGTTGTGATGTCATCTGATCTATGATCCCTTCCCTATCAATTCTCAATATTTGGAGACTTGGGGGATTGACCCAGCTGCTTGGAGACATGGCAAGGGAGGTTGTTCAATCACAATCCATGTTAATTTTGTTCTTGTCCAACACCATTGACTAACAGAATGCCTCCTTTTATTTTGTGTTCAAGGAGAGAATTTACTAATAAAACAATACAAATATTTTACCCTGCAGGCTTCACCTGGCATTTGAGCACCTGATTGCTTGTGGCATGACAGCAGCTTCAGGGCAGTTGTTCTTTTTAAAGACAGTTTTAAACCTGCTAGAAAAGGCATCAAGGTATCTTGGCATTTCATAATTAACTTATTTCGTCTTAGTCTAGTAAAGTTTTGCAAATGTTAAGAGGTGGTTTTAGAAAGTATGCCTACCATGCTACGGCAAATCTTGTGCTAAGGCAGTGGTTTGGAAAGGGTTTCAAAGGCCAAGTTAATTGATCTGATCTGAGGGTTCTGGTTCACATCCTTCATAGAAACAGCTTTATTTAAGTTGGTAATGACTTGTCTTAAAGTTGATGGAGGATTTTCTTTTTAGCTCTGTTATCAAGAAAGATGTTCTTTGGAGACTTTGGAGTTGTGTTGTAGATCAACTTAATGAGCACATACAAAAGGTATGATTTATTCTTTTCTGAACCTGAAGCTTTGCTTCTTGCCTTTTCACAATGTAGTACTGTTATTATACAGGGCCTGGTTGTTGGAAAGCCAACTAAGGCTAACCCTCAATTAAACATTTTAATTTCACCCTCTGAAACCACTTTCAAATAGTGGTTTTAGACTAAAGGGAAAGAAAAGTGTAGTCACAAGTGACAAGCAAAAATTTTTCAGGAGAATCTTTGTTAACTGGTATTTAAACTGGAATCAAAGTTCATTCAAGCCCAGGGTTAGCTTAATCGGGCTTTGAACAACTGGACCCAGGTGTCTGCCATATTCAAAATGCCCCGTTATTTTTAGACTAACGATGTGAATCAAGGAGATGCACTGGAACATGACTTCAGCACTCTTTACTTGGCATTACAGTTCCCAATGAAACATCTTCTTGATGCTGGCTTATCACAGGTGTGTTTGACAAGATCAGCAAACCGTTTTCTTTTTTTTTTTGATTGATTGAATGATTGCATGACAGTAAAAAGTTTCCTCTCTCTATAGTCTACTTAAAGGGGCTAGGTCACGCTATTTTAGGTAATTTTGTTTAATTTTGTTGATTATGAGCTCTAAACGTCAAATTGGCAGAACAAGAGTCTTTCATTTGCAAAATCACGGCCACATAACAACTGAGAATGATTTTCCAGTTGTGTATATGGCATTTTGATACAAACTGATATAAATTTGAAAAAAGGAGGGTGATCATGCGCAAACAGTGAAAAACCGGTTTGACTACTCAAAACTGGTCTGACTCATCCAGGTAGTTGGATGAGCGGCAAATCAAAGAAAGTCGAGGCAGCTGGCAGAGGTCCCTTGCTCTTCCCGACTTATCTAGCAAGATCGAAGGTCCTCTGCTTGCAGGGTACTTTAATTGATAAGTTTCTGAAAGCATTATGATCATTACCGGTTTCTATTTAATTCATTTAATGATTTTCTTTTTGTGTGAAGAGTCTTGCAAAAGAAGTAAGCAAAAAAGTAGCAGAGCTGTATCGGTCATTCTCCCGAGCAGCCGCTCTTGTCCCAACGTCAGAAGCAAATGTTTGTTGTGAGGAGCTGTGCAGCAAGATTCTTGCTGACAATGCTGACTGGAGCTCTAAGGTAATAATTTTAATCCTGGAAACTTGTGCAAAATTTTTACATGTATACAATGTTGTTTTTAATACCACCTAACCCAACCATAACAATAATCTGACGTATTTGGTTTGAACAAAGACTCAAAGGGCTTTACAACAATTTCTGGGAGACTCCCTTATGGTGCAAGTAGCAGCTGTTAGAATAGGCCATTTCCGAATTCACGTTAGCCTCTTTTTCAAAGCGAGTCTAAGTGCAAAAGTTTTGTGATGGTAATTAGTTTCACTTTGCATATGAATAAAAACTTATTTTCATAACAAAGACTTCGCACTTAGACTTGCTTTGAAAAAGAGGCTAACGTGAATTCGGAAATGGCCTATTCTTTTGGAAATAACCAGAAGGAATCATATTTGTGCCCCCAGTACAGAAAGAGTGACACACACCACCACACCAGGGACACCATGCCCTACTCTTTTCAAACAGTGTGTGGGATCTTTAACATCCCACACAGGTGCTGTAAGACAGAACCTTCAGTTTATTGTCCTTATCAGAGAAGACTAAAAAGTCTAACCATTTGCAGATTTCTGCAAAGGCATCATGTTCTCCTCAGTTATTTAAAGACCCTGAGTGTTGGTCCTGGTGGGGTGTTGAACCCGCGACCTCCTGCACAGGTGTCCAGTTCTCTTACAACTGAGCTAACTGGTTAGCAGTATGTTATTCCTGTCGTTCAAAGATCACATGACTAGTGTTGCATTGTGCATGCTGTGCATTCTGTCATTTTTGATCAAGGCAATCATGCTTTTCCAGGATCTTGCATTTGTTGATAACCTTGTCAGCTTGGGAGGAGTGATCATTGAATGTTTAGACTTCTCAATGCCTGGTCTGTTTGGTATGGCAACCACAGCAGCAGGAAAATCACCCCATGCCACCCCCACTAAGTGGAATAAACGGCTCCAGAAACCCATGGGAAATTTAACCAGTTTGGTTCACATGATTGCTAAGTTACTATCTACCTGTGAAAGAACAAGCGACCACAATGTAAGTGAAAGAACCATGTCACTCAGGTAGTGTCTCACTGTCAGTAATGGTATCTTATAACTTAAGTTAAGTGCATGCTGTCATTGGTCAATTAAGCAGTCATGCATTTAAATGCAATTTAAAGGAGTTAACAACAAAGGGCGCCTGTGTTGCGAGTGGTCAGGGGTTTGTTTGGAGGCACATGTGTAGCGCATGTAGTTCTGTACAATGTTCTTGTGGTGTTTTGTCATGCCAAGCATGAGGAGTTGTGTCCTCCAGCATAGTACGTAGCATTTGTTTTGGCGTCCCCCCCCCTCCCTCCCCCTTTGGTTTTTCTTTTCCACTGATATTACAGTGTAATGGGTGCCTGCTTATTTAAAATTCCCGGCATGGGGGCTTATGGCAGGGTTGCGAGGTTGTGCCAGCCATAGGGGCGTTATTCAATCTAGGGACTAGCTTCCAAAAGTGGAAGCCCTTGGATATCCCAGGCACCCAACCTCCACTAAGCGATGCAATTGTTAATTACTATTTGCCTATGGGTGGATGCTGCTGTCCTAAGCTGTCGATGATTATGTTTGAAAACAAATAGTAAACAGCTCGGCATGCATGATTAATTTATGGTGGCATGTGGAAGTTTGTTATAATTGATAACTGATATGTGATAATTTTTTTTCTTGTAAGTGCCACTATTTTCCTGTTGATTATCTTTTTCTCTGGGCTGCACTCATGCAGTCTCTCTCTTTAGTCATGTTTTTCAATGATTTGTTTCAGCAGGAATCATCACAGACCCTTGGAATATTGACAGCAATTACCACCAGCTTGATTGACAAGCTGTCATACCTCTTTGTACATATTAGTGGCACTTCTACCATTACTGCCATCCTCCAGACACTTGCTCCTTCTCTTAGGAATTATCTTGGAAGTGCACATACAAGGTGAGCTATCAACAGGCAATCTTTATTTAGTTGCCTTTCAAACTCCATTTTATAATCCTCTTCAGCTTCTCGTTAATCTTGAAACAATGCCAGTCCATCGCTGAATTCCCAGGATGTATGGGTTGGAAGTCCTCCTACATAGATCTTTGTCATTGGATTGCAAGCTCATCACAGGATAGAGTATTTCTGTTGGGTGTTGGCTGTTGGGTGTTTGCTTACTGTCCACATAAAACATGTACTGGTGTGCAAACTATAACAGACAAGTACTTCACATCAGAGAGCTAAAGCCCCAGATTAACACCAAGGATGAGTACAAGAGCAGGGAACTCGGGATCAAGTTGTAGTCATGGTTTCATGATCGCTAATCAACACTTTAGTTGGCTTGGTTGATCACTAATCAACACCCTAGTCTGCTTGGTTTATCGCTAATCACCTTTATTAAGGTGTTTATTGCTAAACACCTTAGTTTGCTTGGTTTGGTAGCTTAGCTTATTGGTTATGCATAACGCTCATTGTATATATTAACTCATAAGTAGTTTTATTTTCACTTTACACAAGCCTGAAGATGACTGCAAAGTCGAAAATATTAGCTAAGAATTTAGTGAAGAAATTAGCCATCATGTTGGCTCCTTTTGACTATAGTACTTGAATAGTGAACTGTTAGTCTCGCATGTTCCTCTGTTGACCGCCTCATAGCTGTGTTGCAAAATTTGAACTTTATTTGCATCTCTTGGTGATCAAATTTCCATAAAGCAATAATGAAATTTGGGAACAAAATGGACTGTAATCATTGTACAGCTTGTTGAACTTTGAGGTATGGAGCTCAAAGTGGTATAATTTTTGCTGCTTTTCCCTTGCAGCACAAAGATTACTCAAACAACGATGGACAAGAGGCTGTTTACAGCAAGACTTATACAGAAGGTAAAAGAACCATGCACAAAGAATATCTGAATTTTGTTGTGTGTTTAAGTTCCATGATCCAGGACACTATGCAGTTGATTTTTGTTCTATCTCATAATTGGCTTTTCAGATTGAGAAGCTGTGGATGGACCTTCTAACGTGTGTGCAAACTCGTCACTGTGGACCGTACAACTCTGATTTCTTGACTGTTCTCTCTCCACTCATGGTACACTGTCTTGAACTCTCACATATTGTCTGACTGATATTAATGCTCTTAAGAAATTAGTAAATAACGTTTGTATGTTTGGTTATGTTTATGTTAACAGGAAGTGACATTTGGTCACCCCAAGCGAAACATCAAGAACCATGCTGTTATGTT
Source organism: Astreopora myriophthalma (assembly GCA_014634185.1). Lineage (NCBI taxonomy): Eukaryota > Metazoa > Cnidaria > Anthozoa > Scleractinia > Acroporidae > Astreopora > Astreopora myriophthalma. The sequence continues at coordinate 1,933,857 of BLFK01000812.1, read as the reverse complement.
TTGGAATGCTACATTTGCCAATACGCAAAGTCTTAACTACCCAGAAAAACTCAGGTGTGTGAAAATTTATGGGAGAAACCCATTAATAACTGTACCAGTAGATATATCATCTGTCTTTCATCTTTCAGACCAGTTCTTCAGGTTGCAAAAGACAAAATGTCTCTAACTCTTCCAGGATGGGAAGACATTCAGGTATGTCAGTTACTTACTCACAAATGCTTGTTAGCCTTCATTCATAACAAGTTTTAGTTAACATGTAGGTTTCATTTGTTTAGGTCTCTGTCAAGGAAACACAGATGGATCTTGAGGTAACTGGTCAGGTATTTTAGAAGACTATCCTTTCTGTGCTGCAGTACTGCTTTGCTTAATTCATTTTCTTGTCTGTTTTCTCAATCTTTCAGTCTGAAGAGCTAACTCAGCAAACCGACATCATAAAACCTTTGCCATATGGTATCCTAACCTCCCCACAGAGGAGCAAGCCAATTAGTTTGTCTGGGGGATCGCCACAAATGAAAGGCAGCTTCTTGCACAGGACAGTGGCTGCTGACAAGGCATTGGAAAATCCATCGCCCAAAATGGTAAAGAAACCAAGGCTATTCCCTTAAACTAGGTAGCTTTTTGGCCAAAGAATGGTGGTCCACACAGCCAATACTCGAGTTTACGTGGTATTTATAATTATCATGAAACGACTTAGATGGAGCATTGCTTTTTCGTTGTTGAAATGCTAGTATCCTACTAACCCTAGCCCTAACATTATAAACCAGGGCGATGAGAGGTGAAGTACATAAAGTTTCTTGTCTAACGAAACCACATGCAGCAGAGCTAGGCCTTGCTCCAAGACTTAAAATTTACCTGTTCTTGTAATAATGCATGTGTTGACTTATCAGAAATGTCACGCCGACGATTCTTTTCTCAGTTTGGTCGATCGCCAAAACCTGGACGACCAAGAAATTCACCTGCTGGTATGCACGTGAGAAGAAAATTGCCACTGTCCAAGTATGATGATGACCATCAGGTAACTCGGAATAAACCTAACAGTTCAACAACAACAACTGCAATGACTATATATGTAGTAAAGGTATAAAACAGGTCTAACAAAGAACATCATAAATTTTATAATCTAGAGATTAACCTCTTCAAAGTTTTTTTTGTTTTGTTTTGGAGAGAGGGGGCAAAACCAATATATATTGCATTTAACGTCATTGTTCGTAACTGGAGTTGGGCGTATTAAAGAAGAATTTGTCCCCTGTTTGAAGACGTGACAAAATCTGTTGTTCTTAGGATTATGTAATGATCGCACCTTCACCGAAAAAGAAACGACTACTGACCGAACATCAAAAGGAATTTCTCCGCAGTAGAAGGTAAATCACGTTGGTTAATCTTCTGGGCTCTCATTTAGATTGTCAGCCATTTATTCCTTCAGTCCAATCATTTTCTCTCCTCTCGTTATTATTTCAGTGATGTTCCCGCTCTTTACAATGAGCTTGACCAATCACAGGACTGCACCCAGTTTTCTCAATTCAGCTTGGCGGCGTCGCAGGCACAAATCACGTGAGTGTTAACTTTTCTATTTAGCTAACTTTCCTCAGCTCTGCAAAAAAAAAACTCATTTCATATAAAAAACGGGAGTAATCGAACCTTCCAAGAGCGCCCACAGAATCTCAATTTTTTTTTACCTTCCATGTTAACAGTAGAGGAAACTTTGTTTTTTTTTCTCTCTCTTTAGTCCTGACGCAACCCCCAGCAGTTCTCCTGGTGAGTTTTTATCCACTTTCGAATGTTAAGTGAGCAACCAATTTCGTTTTGGATTTGGTATTTCGTCAAACTGTCAGGGCAGTTACTAAATTGGTTGATTTGTGTTTTGTTCTGTTGTCTTGTTTCTAGAAGAGGGAAAAAACGTTTTCGCAGAGTGCAGCAAGACAGCAACTGAAGTTGACCCGAGGAAAGAGAATGGGTGCGAGATCGACGTAGTTTCGGAGAAAAATGAAATCGAAATTCGTGACGATAATCAACAGGTAATTTGTGATCCGCAAGTTGATAGTGTTGACGGCGAGAAAGTCGCGGCTTTTGAAAAGGAAGTTGTTAAAGCAGTGGAGAAAGAGGGCGAAGAGCACAACAGTGTTACACGCGAAGGAAACGTTATTGCACCGAGCAGTAAAACATTGGCAAAGTCAGACGATGCAGATCTTAATGATGTGGTGAGGCTCGAGAATGAGCTGTCGACTAGTGACGAAGAGTGTGAAGTGACTTCACCGGACATTATACCATCGTCACAGACGCCAAGTTTTGAATCTCAGTTTCAGTCCATCAAACGAGTGTCGATTCCGTTGTCGTGTTTTTTACCCAGTTCTCATGATTCACTGTCAAGGAAGGGGACTGCTGCACAAAGAGAACTAGAAAAAACACAACCAGAAATAAAAGATATAATTGAGGACAGCCCAGTTGAAATTTGTGGAGAAAACGATGCTGTGGACAGAAATAAAGCTGATAAATGTGATTCCCTGGTGAAAAAGGACAAAGAGGATGAAGCTGCTTGGCCTGTCAGTAAAACAATAGTGTCCCCAGTTGCTGGTCGAACGAGAAGAAAACTGCAACAAAAAACTGAAGCTGAGAAAGCGCTTTCTCAGACAGAGTCAGAAGACGAGCCCACAGAACAAGAGGTCAGCAAACAAACTGACAGCGGTGATGACATTGAAAAGAAATGCACTCAAAAGTCCCCTGAGAAAGCCGCTGAACCAAGTATTGCGGGACTTTCAAGGGAAGCAACCTCGTCACCAGTGCCCAATGTGACCAATAAGTTTCTCCGTCCGTTGTCAGCTGGCGGGAGCCCTTGCCGTACCACTTTGCGCGGGCCAAATTCACCTGGAGTTTCTCCAACAACTGGAATCTTGAAGAGGTGGCCTGGGAATAAGCAGTCTGTTGACTCACCGTCCCCTCCAGCCAAGGTAAAACATTTGTCGTTCTTTCTATACAGAAAAAAATGGTCAGTTTTTGTAGTTTAGCTTCCGTCTCTTCCCTTTTGGGGTCAGTTTAATTTCATTTTCATTGCACCTGCGCATAGTCAACTTAGTTCATTTGACTTCTTAGCGTTCTGGTCACTCGCAACCCCAGACCTCAATGAGTGGCTCTGGGAAATCGAGCCTTGTCTGCCACATTTTGTAAACTAGTTACATAATTTCTGTCGAGAGACGTTTTAATGTAAATGAGTAATTTTCCTTGGTGTTGACGGCGAAAGCAAGAGTGAGTTTCAGGAAGGAAATTGTCGTCATTGGCCGTTAACAACCCGAGGCAAGGCTGTTGTTCCTGTTTGACTGGGGTTTATGATCTTGTATTTCCAGGTAAGGCGAGTGTCCTTTGCTCTTCCTGCGAAAGATAACAGCTGCGAGGATGCTGAAGAGAAATCGTCAGACACAAGGAACTGTGCTTCACAACCAAAGGCGTCAAATTCTTCCCCTTTTACGGCAGTGAAACAGGTAATTTACAGTACAGGCAGAACTGGAAATTCTCCATATTCTCTGTCATATCAGTAGATTTTGTTGTTCAGTGTTGAAATATCAATAGTGCGTTGGAGCCTCCGCCACTTGGCCATATGAGGGGAGGGGAAAAAACATCGATTCAAAATGAAGCGTTCGCCAAGAGGTTCAGGTTCAGGTAATGGGACAGAGAGGGAAACGCCAGGTCTAGCCTTGGGATATGTGAATTTCAGTAAAGTTATTTTTCGTGACGGAAGTCTGCTTCCCGAGACGTCCACCAACACTGATTTATGGCTCTTGTGCCTTTAACGTCGGATGTTCTGTGTCATATGCCACATTTTTGCTGCAGTAAGCATAAATCTGCGCCGTTTAATGATATTACAATTTTAAATAATTAAGGTTTGCAGACTTCTGGAAACCGACTTCCGGTGTCAATAAACAACTTTATTGAATTTCACATATCCTAGCGAGCACCATAAGACTCCCTCTCTGTCCCATTATCGTCTCTTGGCGTTCGCTTAAATTTTTTGTGCCGTCTTAAGGATATGTCGCTTGGGGTTTTGTCCCTAGTTGTAAATTTTGACAGTTAGTTGTAAGGGTGGCATATGTTTAGTACGTTAACTGATTATTTCTCTCTTTTTAGCGGCGTTTAGTCCCCGCTTACAGAGACCAGCTTACATCGGACTCAACAGGCTGCGTGTTCCCGGACCTAGTCTCCTGTACAGTTCCCGTTGAGCAGATCCTTCCCAGCATCCTCACCATGTCATGGTCACGTGGTTTGGGTCACTTGGTGCGTGCGCAGAACATTCACACCATAGGAAACTTGTCCGCCCTTAAAGAAGAGCAGGTGAGAAATTACGCTGGTGGTGATGTCAATTATCATCCTCTATGACCGCCTAACTTGACGCGTAGGTGTGCTGTGTTATCTAGCTACAGTTGCTTTGCAGTTTACTTCATGCGGCCAACTCCTCTAACCGTCATTTAATGTGCGTGATAGCGGGAGTCCTTAGTAGTGGATGAAAGTAATTAGTAACCAGTTAGTTGTAAATAGTACAAATCGAGGTACAAGCTAAAGTCTGCGTAGCTTAAACAATGACTTTCACTCGTAGAGGCTCATCTTACACGCACTCCGCACTGACAGACATCAAAAAGAAAAAATGACAATAGAATAGGACTGTGTCCTTCAGTGCGTCCATGGTGTCCTTTTTGGCGATATTAAAACAATAATAATTTTGGTTCGGGAGGGGCCACAAGAAGTGTCTGCAGTTCCTTAAAAGCGGAAGTGTCAATAGCGGTAGTCATTTTCATAGATCAGTTTTGCCGGAGATTTGGCTCATATCCGTAATAGCGGCGAGGTGTGCGCAAGGCGGGAGTTGACTGTTAATAACAGGTAACGCTTATTGTTTTTTTAGGTGAATAATTTACCGATCAAATCGCCGAAAGTATTGACACTGAAGAGAGCCTTGAGAAGGTTTCACCTGACCCATAAAGGGAAGAATTCCAAACCTCTCGCACAAAAGCTACTGGCGGAAGCATCGCTGAAAGAGGACATTGACAGTAAAGAAGGCGAGTTCGTCATTTCCTAGGAATTTTATTTGCCAATATTTACTTTCTTAAAACAACTCACCAACCCATTTTTTCTCTCTTTTTTGACGACCGCAGATGTCATCTCCTCAGAACATGCGCAGTTTCGAAAGAAGGTCGTCGATGAGAAGGATTCGGACAAAGAATTTGAAGTTACAGTCAGCGAAATCAAGTGTGTTGAAGAGCGGCGTTCTAGCGAACCTGAAGTTACTGATAATGTTGACGGTGGGAAAATGGCGTCCACGGACGAGCTGATGTTACATGAGCCTTACGTAGAGGCAGAGTTAGGCAATGAGAATGCCGCTCCTCCTGCCAACTGTGAGAAAATCGAAGGGGATTCGGTTGATGAAGAGACCGAGGGCTCAGACAAAGGAGTGTCACTCACTCCACCTCTCCCTGCGCATGACACCGACACCTATGAGGTAACCACTGACACGCTCACTCCAGGACAAGAAACTTGCGCCTCGCCATCAAGGCTATTTACAAACGGAAAAACAGATACTGGTTTCTCCCAAACTGAGGAAATGCTTCCCCTTAACAAGAGCAAAGAAAATGAAGAGACAACGCAGATAACAGAACTTTGCGATAAGGAAACCAAAATAAGCGAACTTGTAGGCTTGGCATCACCTGTTCTGTTGTTTGCTAATGAAGCTGCCGCACCCACTCAAGTGGAAGCGGTTGTCGCAGTTAAAAAAGAAAACGTTACGGAGAGGGAAAAGTTCTGTGACTGTTTACGTTCCTTAAAAGAGCTCGCGTCACCGGAAGTCTTGCGTGATTTCTCGACTGAGGAGATTTTTGAAGCGCATCAGAACTTGACGGAAGTGATGTCTGTCGTTGTGCAGGCCTTGAGGGGCCATTGTCGATCACCGAAATCTGAGAAATGAATATTCACGAGTGAATTTTTGAAGCTCGGGAAGTTGTTTTAAAGAAAAAATGCGAAGTGCGCCTTATGTAAAAAATGTACCGGAAATTTTATTCGTAGAATCATACTCAAAAGATTTTTCTATTTTCTATAAGCCGTAAAATATTCAAACAGTGAGATTTTCTTGTTAAGTGAAATTAATTATAATGAAGTTTTATTTTCCAGTTTTTGCGCAAAGAAATAAGCTATGAAAGAGATGATGTAAGTTCTCTGTATATTATACATTCACTGCCATGTTTTACTTTCTTAATGTGTAAATTTGTTGTATGTGAACTGCAATTAAACTCCCTTAAAACATAGTAATCAAGATTGTTCGTTATCATGCTTCATAGCTGTATTCTGTCCTGGAGGTCGTGCACAATTTACTCATGACAATGATTTCCGGTAACCACCTTGTAGTTAACAGGGTCTCTCCTCTTTCCGTTCCCTCGCTATAAGTGTTGGGAAAACTGCTTAAGAGCATTAAGGGTGCCCTCCTTCTGTCAGTACTCGCCGGTCAGCCAGGTCAGTCTGCAGATAAAATGCAACGATTTTAAGGAACAGGTGCGTGATATTTCTTCACTTTCTTTGAAAGAACTATTCGTCATCTTCGCAAAAGGTTTCCGAAAATCCCCGACCCTACCCTAATCAGTTTTATAATAGCCGATCTCTTATGCACACGGTAAGGTGAGGATTATCACCCCCTGTAGATCATCGTCATCTCGTAAAGTTGTCCTTGGGAATCGGGTTCCATTTCAAAGTGATTCCAAGTACAAGAATCTTCCTTTTGTTATGGTAATTAGTTTTACCTCACACATGACTATTAAGTTTCATAAAGAAGATTGTAGGAGTCACTTTGAAAACAGGCTGAAGCGAACTTGCAACCCCTCAATGAGGGCTATCACCTTGCAATCAGTACAATCGGGGGCTTACCACACCTCTATCGAAAATGACTTTACTAGCTACAAATACTCTTGTTGAATTCTTTTTTTACAGAGTAGGGATTATAGGTTAAGAAGTAGTTGCTTTTTAGGAAAGAAAAAAAAAAAAGAGAGAGAGCGAGAGATTTACCACCAGCGAATAAACGGGTAGGATACCAAAATACTGGCGTGGGGTCAAATGGATCGCAGCGGGAACCTCAAGCATGACAGGGGAAAGTTTACATTTTTACTTTAAAATTTGAATCCAGATTTCAAGAAACAATTAACCAGATTATTTTCCTGATCTCATTAAATCAAATCAGGTAAACGATGCGACGGAAACAAATGGTTTATTCCTTGTGATCAGAAATCAGGATTCATTTCTTTATAGCTTTTTTATTTTTGCGAAAATTTTCATTGTCGTTATTTAGATGTATCAGCCATTCGAAGATTTAGATCCTCTAGCCCAGGTAAGTACAACACCTTTAATTTAATTTTGTAATTTCCGGGTAAAAGGAGGTTGTTCGTTAGCTTTTTTCATCTCAAAAATCATATCCGTACCAACCTTGGTTTAACTCGAAAGCAATGAATAATAATTATAAGTTATGGATAATAGGAATATTTCTTTTCAGTTTGTTTTCGTGTTTTCTTTAAAGTTGGGGGCGTCAAAACCTGTCACAGATTGTAAACAAACAATAAAACCATTTCATTTTTGGTGTCTTAAATGTACCGGACTTTGTCCATTTCGTGTGGAAATTGGCAATGCCAGAATTTACGCTACATGAAGAACTTCGTGGTTTGCCCGGCCCTGTGATCAAAGGTTGAAGTTCTGTAAATATAAAGTATTTAGTTTCCTTACTAGATGCTACGGAATTTAAGTTTTGATTATAATGTCTGAAGACAGGGAAAGTGAAACGGAAACGGTAAGAGTTTTCTTAAATTTCAGAAGTTTTGCATATTTTCTCTCTCTCTCTCTGTCTCTCTGCTTAGCGGAGGGCGTAGAGGGTTTTATTGCGCTCTCTTGCCCTCCCGTTTTTTCGAGCGGAAGAGGTACATGAGATGGACAGATCTCCCTATAAAAATGTCGTTATAATTTATTTAGCTACTTCCTGTTTCCCATTTTCCCTCTCTCTCTCTCTCTCTCTTTCCCTCTCTCTCTCTCTCTCTCTCTCTCTCTCTCTCTCTCTCTCTCTATCTCTCTCTTTTTTATTTTTACATTGTTCTTACCGTTTCCCTTCAGGGAAACATGGATAGCGCAGTGTTGAGAACACCCGCCTCCCACCAATGTGGCTCGGTGTCGATTCCCGTACTGGACGTCATATGTTGGTTGAGTTTTCAGTGTTGGTTCAAAAAATCGTTTTCACATGACGTCATGGCGGCCATATTGGTGTACCTAAACAAAGAAACGGCGGCCATTTTGCAGCCGATGCAACGCTGCTGTTTACACCCTCTAATTTCATTGGATGTAGTTAGGACGCAGCTCTATTGTTTTTATTTCATTGTCTCTGTTGTTTCTTTTAATGCTTTCTGAGCCAATCGCGTGGGCTGTTAATAACTGCGTACTGACCCCCATTTTGGTGTCCCAAAACAATTCTCGGGGAATTGAACTCCATTTTTATTCAAATATGTCCTATTGTTTTAGTAAATAAATATGGACGCTGGTCACGTGAGTGAAAACGATCTATAGTTTGCTCTAAGAGGTTTTCCTTCGCGTAGACCTGTTTTCCCCTCTTCTCTCAAAAGCCAACATTTCCATATTCCAATTTGATCTGGAAGGCATGGTCAATTCTCAAAGAGTTCATGTGAGTTCCTTAGTGCTCCATGGGTAACCAAATTGCATTTACATTTTACCAGGAATGAGATGGAGGCGGATAATAGATAGATGTCCTTATCAACTGTATTCTTCCCGTTACTGCATTCAGTTCGTTTCAGATCTAGTGTCACTTGTTCTCATGATCTGTGGATCGCTCATGGCAGTAGTCAACGGCCTCATCCCATCCCTTGGCGCTATGATATATGGAAACCTGACTGACGAGCTCGTAATCCGGAAAAGCAGAAATTGCACTCTTCATGAAAGCGTGACGAGTATAACACTGGAAAACTTGGTGATGTTTGAAATGTTAGAACCCAGGATGAAGGGAGCAAATGTGACAAATACGAAATTAATTGATATCACAGTGAATAAAACAGGAATTCGAGTGGTGTTTGTTGATGCGAATGGAAAGAAATTGAAGGAAAAAATGGGGGAGAATATAACCACAGTACGACTGAATGGGACAGCTTTAAACGGAACAGAGTTAATTGGGATCGATTTAAGGGGAATAAGTGTTGAAATGGTGCAGATTAAGAAAAAGAAAAAAGGTGTTAAAGAGAAAGAGGGTGGCAAAAGTAAAGAGAAATCAAAGATTAATAAAACTGGCAACGACGAAAATGATGGCGATGACGGGAATGTTAAAGCAAAAACTGGCAACATCCAACTAATAGACATTGATGAGGACAACTCAACTAACGGAGCCACATTCAATCACACCTCCGAAGGTCTGAGCCGAAGTTTACAAGAAAGAAGCGTGACTCAGTTTTATCGGGAAAATGGCTTCTTTGAAAGACTTAAAAGGAAAAGGGATGTGGCATTTCTGTCGGATTTGGACGGTTTATTCGGCACGAAATCGAATCACAAACTTATCAAAGCTAAATTAGTTGCTCAGAATCAACTTGTCAGTAGCTCAGTCGAAGATGCAGGAAACATAACTGACATTATGGGCCAAGGAAAACTAGAGCTCCGCAACACTACGATTGAGGACAAACAGAAAATGACAACGAATAAAACACAACTGGCCAAAAGGAAAGCGAATTCAAACGTTTCTGATGATATCAAGGTTGGCAAAGCACAAAGTATCACTAAATTATTCCCTCCAACGCCAAAACCAGTCATTCTGCCCCCGACCAACAATGTTAGCTACGTACTTCGTAATATCACTGAAAGTTGCCACTGGTACGAAAGCAACGTGGAGGAGAATATGCGCAAATACGCTCTGTACTACGTGTTGGCAGCCTTTGCCACGTTGGTGTTTGCTTATGGACAGACGGTGTTCTGGAACATCGCATCCGAAAGAGGCGTGCGCAATTTAAGCGAGAATTTAACGGACTCGGTGATGGATAAAGACCCCGCATTTTACGATACCAAGATACACGAAGGTGTGCCCAACTTTGAAGGCATCACGTGAGTAATGGTGTGATTAAAAAACAACCCACTAAAATATGGAATTAATTTTGTTTATCAAAGTACGTTTTAGTCAATTTCATTTGAAACTTCAGGCGATCGTCTACCTTTCGTACGATTACCGCATTTTTTCTCTCGTAAACGAGCACCTCCATTTTCTTCAGAGATCCACGAGATGCCGTAAGTCAGAATCAACTTGACGCGCTGAGCGGGGGACTGGGCGGAGAGATCGCGTACATGATTCAAAGCGTCTCGAATATCTTGTCGGGATTTCTTGTAAGTTTCATCGAAAACTGGAAAATCACCATGGTGATGATGGCCGCTGCTCCAGTTCTGGGAATCGTTCAAGGAATCGCCGACAAGGTGACATATTAAATCTTTCTGCTTGATTCTTAAACCAAAACTCAAAAGTCGGGATATCAAGCATATTCTGATTTTTTTGCTTTTTAGGTTGAAAAATTTGTAATGCAGCAGAAGGAAGAGCTGATGAACCGCGCCAAGGGAATGGCAAAAAAGAGCCTGGGTTCTATCAAAACTGTGGCGTCGTGTGCGGGAGAGAAAATGGAGAAAACAAGGTAAACAGGGATCATGAATGTTAACAAAAGCCAAAATACTTTAAGTTGAAAATTTTAGGGATAAAAACCCTACGAAATCACTTTGGCATAATTCAAAAAACGTATAATGAACCAATCGACAGTCAATGCTGGTCGATGATTACGCTTTGGATATGTTTGTAACAATGAGAGAAAATGCAAAGCATTGATATTAAAAATGCGTATTACAATCTATAGGAAGGTATAGGTCAACTGCTTAAGTTCTGATTTCAACTGCCATGGTTTTCATCCGCAGATACTCTGGCAAATTAGAAGCCACTGCCAACCTAAATAAACTCAAAAGTCTTATTTTAGCGATACAGAAAGGTCTTACCACTGTACTAGCCTTTGGATTCTTGGGCTTAGGATTCTGGTGAGTGGAATGTGATGTCTGTGTAAGTGCAATGTAAGTGTCCACATCTAGCCTTCCTTCTTTCCGGCAGGGAGAACTGAATGTTAGAACTGGAGTTAAGCCTTCGACCCTTGGTTTACGAGACCAGTAAGCTAACCTCTTGGTGAACGAGGCTAGCACGTTACTGTGGTGAAAAATGAAGCCGTTATTTAAGATTGTTTCTTAATTCAATCCAGGTACAGTTCTACTCTATTACCTGGTGGAACCGTCACTCCGGGCGCTGTTATGACGGTAGGTCCGTTTGGTGTGCAAACAGAAACAAATTGTGCTAGCTACCTGCGGATTTACAGAAAGCTCATTATTATAGACACGAAATTGAAGTTGATTCGTCATGTTGTTCGCAGTCATCGTGACTTAATTTTCAAAATTAAATTGACGGTTGAAGAAGCGGTAATTTTTGCAATGCGTCGAATGTGATTGCATATGTTGGCTACAAATTAGGTCTAGCGAAATAAACACATACAATAATGAATCAAACTAGCTCCCTGTGCCACTGACTCTTTCCACGACGGGAACCAAATCATGTCCTTAAAAGATATCTCGTGATTTTATATGGCGTGGGTGACTTCACACCACAATGAGGTATGCGCACGCACTAAGGACCTTTGTGTGTTTTGTTTTCTTTCCTTGGTCTGTTATGAAGATATTTATGGCCATCATAGCCGGTGTAATGCAGATGGCAGGAACAGGGGAACAAATGGAGGATATCGGTGATGCAAAATCAGCGCTATCGTCCTTGATGGGATTCTCACAATCGGTAAGAGAGAGATTGAAAGCTGCCATCTGTAGTCAAATAATTAATCAATCAACACCAACGGACGCAGACTAAAATAACCAGCTAGATAGGTGTGTGCGATCAAGACAAGGTTATCGCTCCTGATTAGCTTCATGTTTTTCACAATCGAACCCTTCGCTACCTCTACCGTGACCTGGCGATGTGTTTATTGGCAAAATTTAGACATCAAGGTGACGCCTTAATTAGGGATCAGTATTTGCCACTATTCTTCGCCCATGTTTCTCCCCTACTTCTCACACAATCGCAACAATTCCAGTGGTGTAGCAGCTCTCGTAAGGTTGTAATTTTCTTGGCCCTCCAGTGTAGCAGCAGCTATTATTTTTAGAGTGAAATGTATTGTCTCTGCCGTTAGTGTTATTGTTGTCTGAAAGGGTAGTATGCCAACAATAGCTCTGGAAGGGTAGCAAGCCAATGATGTGACGTTGCGGGAGCTCATTATTTCGCTTGCTTCCGTTTTTTAGTAAGCAATCTTGTCAGCATGGCAATGTGACGGACTCGTGTTAGCAAGCGGAATGTGGATTTATTCAATTTTTCAGGGCGATGACGACCCATTCGACAAGGCTGTCAGTGAACTTGACACGGTGTTTGGGAAACTGGAAGTTTTTAATGTGTACTTTCATTATCCTTCCCGGCCCGAGTATCAGGTACGAGGGCCAGTTTGATGCATGTAGGCAAGCAGTGCGTGCACAGCCGTGACAGTGAAATTGCAAATTCTGGTCTATTGAGGTTACATTTCAGGAAATGATCCTTACGTTCAACTTCAACATTGAGCATTTATTCTTCCATTTTGCAATTATACTTGGGTTTGATTGGATTGAATAGTTCAAAGTTCTCATTCCTGCCAGTAATAAGCTAAGCCCTTATTTTCAAATCTAACCCATGAGCAAAAATTCAAACAGAGTATTAATGTTACTCCTTGGTGGAAATAGACCTCAAAAACGATGGACTGACACTCTTTTCTCTTGGACTTTTACAGATTTTGAAGTCAATAAATATTACAGTGGAAGAAGGGCAAACCGTGGCTCTGTTGGGTGATAAAGGATGTGGTAAAAGTGCACTGATAAAGCTACTGCAGAAAATTTACGAACCACAGACTGGGAAAGTAAGGAAGAACATCTCTATTTGGGTCATACTTAAGATGATAAACCTTTAGTTTACAAAAGTTGGAAGCTATGATCCAGTTAGCCGATGTTTTCTGTTTCGTTGATTTTGTTTCATAGGTGAGACTGGATGGACAAGATATACGCTTCCTCGATCGCCGTTGGTTTCGTCGACAGATTGGAATAGTACACAAGAATCCTGAGTTCTTCAACACTTCAGTAGCTGAAAACATCGCTTGTGGCAGGGATGGATCCACTGTGAGAGAAATAGTGCAAGCGTCAAAGAATGTTGGAGCACACGAGTTTATTATGGCCTTACCCCATGTGAGCTCTTTATAGGTGTTCGTGCAAAATTAACTGCAATAAGAGACCCTATCTGGTTTTTTTCTCTCTCCAGGGATACGCTACTGTTCTTAGCGACAACGGATCACCGTTGACTACTTACCAGAAACATCTCCTTGCGCTGGCGCGGGCAATGATCAGAAAGCCCCGGATATTGCTATGGGAAGACGACTTGTCAGTCATGGACAGTTCAGCCCTGAATGTTCTAATTAGTTATTTGGATAAGGTGCGAATACATAGCAAAGTATAACCACATCCGGGGGTAGTAGTAATACTTTCAGTTGCTTCATGCGATAGAACGAACGCCAGCTCATTTTGCTCTTAACCTGTACTTTGTAAAGATGTCATTTTTGAAGAAATTCACACTGTCTTTCCGCAGGCTAGGCAAGGTCGAACCACAGTCATTTCAACAAGTCACGTGTCCGTAGCTCGTATTGCTGACGTCATCGTTGTTCTTCACAATGGTGAGATAGTAGAGCAAGGAACTCTCGAGGAGCTGATGATGTCAGGAGAAGCCTTCAGATATCTGGCAACGCTGCAGGTTGTTGTTCTTCAAGACTCGAGAGTTTCAACAATCTTAATCACTTTGGCTCTGCAGCATAAGAAGGCCAGGGGAAAAGGCAGCCCACTATCAATTCACTCACTGCTGGCGATCCTATCTCGCCCTTCCAGCCAACTTCGTTCCTAAGGTCCTCTAGGGAGGAAGAGAGAGGACCCTGGGAACGAGGTTGCCTTCCAACGTGCTCATGAAGAAAGATTGACGTAGTCCTTTCCTTTTGCGCAGGAAATGTAGTTGATGATATAACGAGGAGAAAAAACTCTATTTAGTCTTCGAAAAATATTGTAATATCTGAGTGTGTCAGTTCATTTCTTTAACAAGGGATTTATTCAGTGTCTTTCTCTCCTTATTAATCTTTTTTTTTTGTGTGACTGGTAAAAAAGAGAGACTACTTAAACCTCCTAGTAATTGCATGATTATTTGTTTTTGTTTGTTTGTTTTTTGTTTTGCAGTATTTTGAGTCTCAAAGCATTCATCAAGAGATGTTACTGAAAACTGGTGAGGCAATTTTAATTTGACATTCTTGATAAGTACTTATCAGATGGATAATCTTTAAAGCAAGTTCAAGTTCTTGCATTGAATTTTCAGCCTCAATGTCAAGAATACTGCCGCCGGCCGAAGATGGACGTGAAGGAATGGAATCAAGTTTGGACTCGTTGGAGAAAACTCGAAAGCAAACTGAAAATCAAGCGAAAGGCTTCATAGGAAGGATTCGGCAAACGATCCAAGACAAGGTTATTTAAGTATATGTATATGCTGATCTTACAGCAGTCGCATTAGTTTACAGAATAAAAAATGCTGTGCTCCATTATCAGCGGAAGTAAACAACAGAAACAAAAACCCTAGTTGTGTTTTACTAGATTATAAGCCCGAATGGCAAGAAAAAGGCAACGTGTTCAATGCAATGGAATGTCCTCCTCTGGTCCTCTGGTCAAAACGAATTCAACTAAATTGAAAACCGCCATTTGCCCCAAAATATACCCTCTTGACGACGAAAATACTGTTTTGGTACTTCATCACGGGTACTCACGTATACGTGTTCGTCCCGAAAGATTCATAAGACTGCACGTATACCCGTCTACAACACACATATTAAGCTTGATAAATTTTTCATTTCAGTTGAACGAGGGAGAAGCCGCGTACAAAATGATCAGAATGCAGCTGCAAGACCTGCCACTCTTGTTGGCTGGGGCACTTGGAGCTGCCATCACAGGAATGATTGCCCCAGGTCTCTCTTTTCTATTCGGAGAAATACAAAAGGTAGCATCATTCGACTGGAGCTATTATTTGGGTTGGTTAGGCTTTAGTCTTGACGCCGGATTAGTGAGACTGCAATTGAACTTGTTTTAGACAAGCTAAAGCAGTACTGCAGGTCGCCTCCATCGTTTGGTTAATTTAAATTTCAAGCCATTTCAATCTTTGCCATTGGAAGCGACAGAGGATAATAATGTATAAATACATGAACCTAGTCTTTGGTCACGTAAGAAGATCATCAATGAAGCGCAGCCATCTGCCAACTTTCGAAAGGAATGCTAAAATATCGCGATAGGAATTTGATTTTGTGTTTTCTTCTCAGTTTATGAACGACCCTCTGAGGGTAGCAGGTGAAGGTCCGTTCTGGGCAAGCATGTTCGTTGTGCTCGGAGTAGTTGTAGGATTTGGTGGCACGATAGAGGTGAGATGAACTCGTCATGAAACAAAAGTCATCAAACATTAACCAGAATAAGCAATGTATACAGCTATTAGACGCCCCTACGCCCCTCTTATCCAGAACGATAAAAAACGAAAGATTCGAAGCCCTTCAAAAATACCTACCGTTAGCATCAAAGGCTTCCAGAGGCGTCCTATCCCTCAAGACAACCTTTCCTAAGGTGTCGGGAACAGGATTCAGCCAAGTCTCAACACCTCAGTTGAGATCACACAAATTAAAAACTCTACTGGTATAGTGTCTTTTCAAACACCCTGTCTTCTTGTATCTTACCATTCTAAATTATTCTTCACTAGCTGTTGTGATAACAACTTCATTTCAGAAATTTATGCTGAGCTATGCCACCGAAAAGTTAAGAACGAGATTGCAGACAATTGCGTTTGATACGGCAGTGAACAAGGTGAGCAGATGTACGTAATTGCAACTTTGTTAAAAAAAAAACATTAACTTCGGCTTTGTAACTAGAGAGGCTTGACAAAGTTAGCTATATGAAAAGACTGGTTTAAACAGTTTGTCAAACCGAAACTGATGAATGTTCCGTCCTATCGATCTCTACATTCAGAACACAGTTCCTAAAATCTCAGGGACCACTGATGGATTTCCTTCATTTCCGGGGACTAGCGGACAATTTCCTGGAATACCTCAATCATCTGGGATGGGTTTTCCTGAAATCCCAGGTATGTCCTCGCGACAGCCGCCATCCATGGCTGCAATTCCGTCCTCCGGAAAACTTCCAGGAACAGGAATACCATCAGGAATCCCATCTCCTCAAGGCCTCCCAGGTATAACAGGGACACCAACAGAAGTTCCCACCTCTCAAGGACTTCCAGGAATAGCAGGAATACCATTAGGAATCCCATCTCCTCAAGGACTCCCAGTAATAACAGGGATACCAACAGAAGTTCCCACTTCTCAAGGACTTCCAGGAATAACGGGTCTACCGATAGGAATCCCATCTCCTCAAGGACTTCCAGGAATAGCAGGAATACCAACAGAAGTTCCCACTTCTCAAGGACTTCCAGGGATAACGGGTCTACCGATAGGAATCCCATCTCCTCAAGGACTCCCAGGTATAACAGGGACACCAACAGAAGTTCCCATTTCTCAAGGACTTCCAGGAATAACGGGTCTACCGATAGGAATCCCATCTCCTCAAGGACTTCCAGGTATAACAGGGATACCAACAGAAGTTGCCGCTTCTCAAGGACTTCCAGGAATAACAGGGATACCAACAGAAGTTCCCACTTCTCAAGGACTTCCAGGAATAACGGGTCTACCGATAGGAATCCCATCTCCTCAAGGACTTTCAGGAATAACAGGGACACCAATAGGACTTACATCTTCCCGAGGTCTTCCGGGTATATCGGGGCTACCAGCAAAGGTCCCAGCCTCCCAACGAATTCCAGGAATATCGGAACTGCCTACAAGCGATATACCTTTACAAGGTCTTCAAGCAATACCAACAGGAATTCCAGGAACCATTGTTCCTGGTTCTGTTGGAAATGTTGGGGCGATGTTAGCTGGTGCTGGACCGAGATCCTCAATCGATACATCACAACGAGGGTTACCACCTGGTTCTTCTTTGATACCGACAGGAACAAGGCATGATAGAGATACTGGTTTGCCAGCAGCTGGTATGGCACAAGGGATGGGGGTCCAACCGTTACAGGAAATGGGTCTTCTACCAAACGTTCCAGACTCAAACCTTTTGGTAAGTTCTGAAAGCGAATAAGCCACAGTGAAATTGTATCTAGAACGCACGCAAAACCTGGCAAAACCACGTCCATGTAGTTTATTCAATGGTTCAATCCTTTAATTTGTAAAAATGTGCTTGTCTTGATACGATGTGCCCTATAACCTCGTGACGCTTATGATCGAGCTTAAATTGTCTCTGTTCATTCTTTCAGGTGTTACCTGATCCTCAGAAACAAGCTGATCAACTCATGGAACAACTAGAAAAGGACGTGGAAGCGGCTTTGCAAAATGTAGTTCGTCCGTTTTAGTTTTCTTAAGGTTCTGCTGGCATATCTGTCTAATTTGGTCGATATTGTATAACTCGTGTTGTTAATACCTTTACATTTAGTCGATAGGCAAATATCTCGGCCCCAAAGTCCAAGAGACCATATCCTCAGTGTCCATACTTGGCATGGCTCTGTACAATGGCTGGAAAATGACCCTGGTGGTGCTAGCTGGTTTGCCAGTCATTGCACTGGCCAATCGCATTCAACAAAATGAAGCTAATGCTACAGTGGAACCAGAAGGAGTAGAGGCAGTATGTGTTTTGTTGGTAAATGTTAGGGCTAGAAACAGGGCTTGCAGTTTCAACTCCATGCACGTCAATTTGAAACTGAAGCACTTTTGAAAAGTTTCGTATGGTGATGTTACAAAAATGCCAAATAACCATGAGCATGTCATATGAATTTGAACTCCACCTGCTATTTTCACGTGGAGTTTGCTGTTTTCTATCTGACAGCTAATGAAAACAAGCTTCAAGAAGATGGAAACCATTTCAGCTCTTGGGTTGGAAAATAAATTTGCAAAGCAGTACAAGGAAGCCGTCTTCGAAAAATACGAGTAACTAGCTGTGTATTGTGGTCTATTTCTATTCCACTGTATAAAGAACAGTAAATGTTTCTATTTTGTCAAGGTTTTCTTATGCATTTTTTTTCCTCACAGGCACGCTCTAAAGAAAACCCTTGCCAGTGGCTTTGCCTTTGCGTTAGGCCAAGCTATGGTGTTCTTCATCTACGCAGGCGCACTAAGGTTCGGTTGCTACCTTATATCCATAGAAGACATGACACCTATTCAGGTGTTGGGGTAAGTAAATAATTCCTCTTTGTCTTGTGTTTATGAATTGGATCTCGTTTGTTGTAAAGAAGACTGTAATCAGTTACGAATGTCTTTTCAGAAAGCAGAAATATTTCACCAGTTCTGAAGTGCCTAGTAATGTGTCCCGGGGTCCCGAGTGGTAACTCGCATGAAAGGGGCGGGGATGCTCGTCGGAAATTTTGAATTGAACCCTTAAATGAGACCAATATGTGCGTTGCCCAAGCCTTTTTTGACCCTTAAAAGAGACCATTTTTAACCTGGCTTTCATCGCCACCGAGATTTTTTTTATATTCAATATATACATTTTTATATTTCTTCGCGTGCAACGCTAATCGAGCTTCAAGGCTAAATATAATGACGTTTTGCCCAGAACACCCTTAAGCGAGACGATGAGCATCCCCACCCCTTTCATATGCAAGTGCTCCCTCCCTGGTAATTTGTTAAGTAATTTGTATTTAATTTGGTTAATATGTTGTTACTTTAATTTACAGCGTCTTAATGACGGTATTGTTTGGCTCGTATGCCACGTCCAGTTCGCGAGCTCCAACGCATGCCTCTGAAGATACCGGCGATTCCGTGAGCAGACTGTTTGATGACACAGCAATGGAGACAAAAGACCACACGGGTGATAAGATGGTGATTATTTCTCAAGTGAACACTTCGTGATTCAAACAATATAAGTTATTGCCGTGGTTATGACGGTGAAGTCTACCACTCTTTTTAAGACATAGTTACAGGTCTTTCAAAAGAAATGATTTCCAAATGCAATAATGTTCACTCGAAGAAGGCTGCAAAGTATAAAGTGATGTCATAAAAACATTATCAGTCATTTTTGCTACCTTCTTATTTTTTTCGGCCTTAATTAATCTCGCTTGAATTATTTTCTAAGGACGAGGTAAAGGGAACTTTAGATTTTGAACACGTGGAGTTGCCAGACCCCCTCCACAAGGGTGCGCCTTTACTGAGCCATCTAAACATGAAGGTTGTCGGAGGAGAGATGGTTGCGATTGTTCCGCTGGACGACGGGAAAATAAACCCATTTGAACTTCTTGTAGAGCGTTTCTACGATCCTGCTAAAGGAACCCTGGCAAGTAGACATAACTATGCGCAAAACCATAACATACCTTCTTAATGCAGTGGTTCAAGTAAACATGAATATGATTTGTTTGTCAGCGTTTTCAGCCAATAGACCTCTTTAGCTTCGGCATTGTTTCTTTTCCCGTTACAGACCACGTGACCGTGCTCTGGGGAATTGCTTCTTTCAAAGATTACCATCAACACGCTGGCAGGAAGGAAAAGGATAAAGGACTGGACAGTTCCTCTGAGACTGTTACATGATCTATATTGGGCAATTAGCATACATGGCTAAAGAGGTCTATTGGAGAACTTGGGAAGACTGGGAATTTTGAATTCGAAGTCTTCCCATGACAGGAGCTCATAATCCGGAGGCTGCAACTCCAATAGTGGTGCTATGTCACGGCATTTTTACAGACCAAGCTATTTTTAGACCGGTTTTCCCCGCGAAAAGGTCAGTTCCAGTCCCACGCGTTCAAACAGTTAATTATGTAACGTTTATGATTGGCCAGCAAGGCTCCTGTGGGAGACCGAGGTTTCTGTGGGAGACCGAATTCGAGGGAAAATCAAGCTAAAAATTGCTCGGTCTGTGAAAACGCTGTGCTACTGACAAATATATTGAAGTTGTACGCTCCGGGTTATGGGCTCCTGCCTATGATCTATCAATTGCCCATTCTCCAGCGGTTTTCTTAATTCTGTTAACAAAACGTTAATAACCACCAAAACAAATTAAAAGCAGCAATTTGTTGTGGCGCATTTAATGGGAGGAGTTTCTAGATGTGAGGAACAAACAAACAAACAATCAAAAAAGCAAAAACTTAACGATACACCGTCTGTGACCTTTCAGTTTTTAGACAGAGCAAACCTTCGAGGCTTGGACCTTTCCTGGCTACGATCGCAGCTTGCTGTAGTTTCCCACCGCTGTTTTCTGCCACATTACAGTATTGCTGATAACATCGCTTATGGAAACGATAATAGAGGGAATGTGGTAACGAGGCGGGAAATTGAAGATGCTGCGTACTCCGCTTACGCGCATGAATTTATCATGGAATTGCCCAAGGTCAGTATTTAGTATGATTAATAAATGAGAATGAGAGAGAGGGCTTTTTCGGTGTATTGTTCGTATAATTAACTCCCCAGAGATGCACTGGAAAAATGCATTGTAAACTAATTAGAATTACAAAAACAATGTGGACGTCGGGAAGGAGATGATATCAGCTCAGACTCACTCAGTTGCTATTGTCAATGATTATCGTTTAGACTGTGATTTACCAAGTGATTTTCTTTCCGTACTGTTTTGGATACTGATACGATCCTAGAACTTAGCTTGCGTAGCATATCCATCAGTTTTTACCGTCTCCAAGTCTCAGGAATTGGTTATCCACGGTGCGTCGTCCGATGCGATGACCATGACGGTGTGATAAATTCCATCTTTCACTTGCACAATGTGCGGCTCACAGAGTTCGATTTGTTTGTGACGCGTTCGAGCACGAGGTTGTGCACTGAAGCACGCGAGCGAAATTCGTGTAAATCACGATTGGGTCGTGTCATTAGACGTCCCCAGTTACTGTAAGAGAACGTTTCATTAGATATAAAAGTAGGCTCGAATTACGAAAAAAATCGAGTGGAAACAATAGGAGTAATTAGTAAAAGATGGGTTTTCCGGACGAAAGCTATCGGTTTCCTTCCATGGGCCCGTCCACAGGCAGATACATTTAATTCGGTTTCCAGCTCCACCTCCCTGTAAGGTATATCTCAAGGCGGAAAAGCGAATCACTTGGAAAATAAGTGGCTTATGACTCTTCTCTTGGGTGTCACACACGTGGAACGTATTGGAGGGTCAAGGTGTTTGCGCACGCGCAGATCAAATCTTTAAAAGAGTGGGAAAATACAACATGTGCAGTAGCGGTGCCTCTGGACATAGTTGCTAGAGGTGCTCTGGACATTTAAAGTGCTACCGTGATGAAAAAAAATCAGTTCTCGTTTTTCTTTACATTTCGAAAATACTTATGTTCAATGCTCAGCAGGTGAATTTTTTTGCAGTAATTTCGAGAGGAAGACTGTTTATTTTAACTGCATTGTTTTGATTGAACTGTCCGCCATTACTTGGTGCAGCCGCAATCACACGCTCCATTTGTAAGGCAGTGATCAAATGACGTCACTTTCTCCTCGATCCAGCTCTCTGAGGGCCTATCGGTCGGAACCACCCCAAGTAATGGCGGACAGGTAAATCAAAAAATTCCTGTCAAAATAACTTGTCTTTCTCATGAAATATTACCTTAAAATCTCACATGCCGAGAGTGATAAAACTCTTCGTAGATGCGCATGTCCAAAACGATCGCAGACAGACTTGCACCGATTACACCCTGACTCCCTCTGTATATCCGTCAGTCACAAGTTTTCAAAATTCGTAATCGTTGCACTCATTGTATTCGATCTATATACTGTGATATCCTTATTTGATAAATCATAACTTTTAAAGCAAAAGAGATTGTGTGTTGTGCTGACAAATACTTTTCACTGTCTCCCAATGCAAACACTTGCATTTGCCAAGGGTTATGACACAGTTCCTGACGAAGACGGGGTCACGCTATCTGAGAGTCAGCAGCTAAGGACCGTTATAGCGCGGGCTATAATTAGAGGGCCGCCAATTATCGTTCTTGAGGAGTTGCGGCAGGAGGAAAAGGTGGGTGCGCTGCTCTGAAGGATCTATTCATAAGACGAAGAGACAGACAGACAGACAGACAGACAGGCAGACAGGCAGTCAGTCAGCAAAACCATTACTCCAGTAAGTTTCCTGACCAAGCATTTTGTTTTCTGCAAGCATAATCAAACTCCGTTAAGTTTCCTTCACAGGCTGTAACCGATGCAATAGAAATTCTCTGCAGAAACAGGACCTGTCTTATATTCACGGGACGTCGACGAACGATTGAAGCCGCTGACCAGATTGTCCTTTTATACCGTGGACACGTTCTTGAGCAAGGGACATTCGACGAACTTCGGGAGCTTAGACGTTTACTTTACCTGCTGGTAAACTTAGAAAGTGTTGACGAAATTTAATATTTTTGAAGCAATTTTCATCCTTTTATTTCACCTGCAGAAACTGTTTTTTTTTTATTTTTCTCTTGCTAGTTTTTTTTAATTGAAAGATTTGGAGCATTTTTTCATTTTTCATTTATCTGTACTGTATCTTCTCCAGATTGTTTAACAATAATATTGTAATTAAATTTTCAATAAAATGCAATCTGATAGCATTTGATCATTTATTTATCTTCACTTTATGTTGCTAAGTTTAAAGTTCTCGATGCCGTGGTGCAGTGTTTTTGTGGTCATTCCCTTGCGGCTTTGCTTCTTTGCGTCGCAATGCAGGAACTCTGTTCGTTTTGGGCATATCAACTTTGAGGCAATCTGTAACGCAAATAAAAGTTTAATGTTTAACCGTTAAAAACCCGCTGAAACTATTTGGGCCGGTTATTTAAACGAAGTGTAAGTTAGACCGCGGTTTACGACAATCATGTTACCTCCAGACCTTTCTACAAGTGAGCTGCGTTAAAAATATATATGCTTTTCTCCTCTGCTCTTGCCTTCTCGAAACTGTTTTCGACAATCAACAGCCAAAATATACTAGTGTTTGGGAAAGTGAAAGTGACTTGGAACGCGGTTTTGTTAAGCGCCGGCTAAACTCTGTGTAAATAACCGACCCTTTGATTTTTTAATTTATAAAGTTACTGATTTTTTCTTTTGACGCCGGCAGAATATGGCTCTGTGATACATTACTGACTATCCTAACTTTTCAGCTTGTTAGTAACAGCAAATCTGCCAATGAATGAACTGATCTGCTAGTTAGGGTTGCCTGTGGTCATTGTCAGCGAAATGCTTGTGTTATCACCATAAAATTATGGTGCTAAATGCGCACGCGCGAAATAACATGTTTGACCGCTATTCATAATGTCATATGATGTACAGTATGCAATCTTACGCGAATTTTCAGTAGACGTTTACGGAAAAATACAAAGATTTTTGTTAAGGGATTTCGCAAACCTTGATTGTCGTCGACCAACACTCTCTTGGCGCAAAGCCACCTGGTCAGGTCACGTGATTGTGCTTTCATGAACCAATGAATAAGAAAACGCTGTGTATCCACCAACATGTCATGGCACTAAGGGTGAACAGCAACTTTTTACCACTCCAAAATAAAATTCATTCCCCTTTGTATTACCTTCTAAATGATCAGGTCACAATTTTGGGACCAAATCACCAGAAAAGCGAATCTCTACGTGCCATTCTAAACTAGTCGCCAAGGAATGTTTTATCTAAAAACGAAATCCATTTTTACCGTACGAAGGAACAATATACATCTCCAAAACCGTCAACGCTTTATAGCCGTATTCACCCTTTTGTATGTCCAAAAATAGCCACATTGACCCACATTCCTTCCCACCCAGACGCCTGTTGCTATTGGAGGTTGAAGAGCGTCTCGGTCGGTTCCTTTTACCTGTTTTTTCAGTCGCCTGATTTCTCCAGTCGGGTCATCAATGTCCTCTTCAGGTGTCGCAAACATCCACTTTTGGATGCGAGAGTTTTTCGTAATTTCCTCAATTTGTCGTCGGTATTGGCTCTTAACTGCATGCAAAATCAGACGTTCAATGCTCAAGAACTGGACTTCATTCATTATAGTGTATGTATATATATAGACATGTATATATCGTCAAGCATATCATTCACTATTTTAGACAATAAGAAAGTAAAGAACGCTCAAGAGCAACGTCTTTCCCAAGGTCCTCACGAGGGAAGAAGACAGCAGACCCTGGTGTAGCTGTTACATTCATACCTCGTGAGAGTGAATAAAATAGGAACAGTGTTGCGTTGTGTGCGCATGTTGTGTGACCTGTTAGATTCTACGTTCTTAGTCCTGGGCTGCCTGTGCCTCTGCGCCTGCAATCTCTGTTAGTGACTTTTCAGTGACTATATATTAAATTCTTACTTATCTTGTTGCACCTCTCCGCCATGTTTTCCTGTGTGTCTGTTAGTACGGGACTGGTTGATTAAAGCCTTGAGTCTCAGAAGGCCATCGTCTATTTGTATCCCAACACCTGGTAACCAGAGGCTAGAGGTAGCCCTTACTCAGGTCAGTTGATTTTGAAGTCAGCGCCAATTCAAGTCAATTTTGTTACAACCTGACTCCTTACCTCAATGAAATTAAATTCGCGAAGGAGGCAACGCTCGTTTGAAAATAAAAGAATCACGCATGAAATTTGCGACCCCAAAATTTAAAAAAAGAAAAGGGCATATTTAGTTTCTCGTGACCTTCGGCTTGAGTAAAAAGGGAACGTTAAGAAAAGAGAATGGAATTTCAAGCAAGTTTAAGTAAGGAACAGGTAGAGAGGTTATGTAACAGGACCTCCCACGCAACTGCAAAAAGGAAGGGTGAGTATAATTCCAATCCTACCTCCTCTTTTATATCTGAATGGATGCTTGGCTCTTATGTTATAGTTGGTCATAGCGTCACATAGGTTTTCTGTCACTTTCAGAATGACTATCTCCCTAATATAGAACAGTGATTACAAACGATAAAAAACCGTTACAAACAAATAAAGTAATCGGTTGAATTGACCAGTTTCCTGGCAGTGATCTTCAAAGTTGATATCATATCAGTCCTTATTGTTCTTTAGAGTTCTGTAGGGTCTAATTAACGGACTGATAGGTCGGGGCAGTTTCTTTGAAAGAAATTATATTTACGAGGATATATATCTACCATAAAACGTCACTTACTCTTTGTAGTAAATAGGACTTTTGTCTTCCCCTGTTTTCCTGATCATACCAACTGTCGTGAGTTTATTCTCAACCTCCACCGCTAGAAGCCTACAAACTAGTGAATTTAATACATCTCAAATAATAAATCATAACAATCGAACTTTATTTAATTATCTTGGAAAAAGCATAACGAGTCTTAAAAGAATAAAAATATGCCTTTCGTAAATATGCGTTATTGACCAGTTCTTTTTTTGCGTTTGTATGGACCGAGACGAAGTCGAGGTCCATAGAAACGCAAACAAAGAACGAGGACAATATCCAGCCATTTTGACCGAAAAAGCTTGGTCAATAAAGGATTTATTATATGGCTTTCGGGGAAATTTTTCGCGCGGGACACGGCGGGTGGTCCCGCGCGGGCAAGATAGCTCCATCTTGCCCGCTTGGGTAGCCAATCACAGCGCACGATTTGGTTCATCTTGCCCGCTCACGGAGCTAGCCATATAATAATGTGGTTTACTGCATGCTGCAAATTCGGTCATGCAAACGAGATTCCCTTATTTCAGAAATCTATATTGTATCGGTATGAAGAAGAAATCTCTCACATTGGAAAGGAAACTTGAAAGTTGCATTGTTAGCCGCATGTTTGCCAACCTATGACTACGAATCAGTTTCTTTTTCGAGAGAATATCATGCGCAATAGAATTTTACCTTACCATGACACTTTGTCGGAAGATGTTTTGTAGATTCTAACTCTTCATCGTCGTCATCATAATCCATCTCTTCATCGTCATCGTCATCGTCATCATCATCTTCTTGATCCTCAATAACTTCATCACTTTCCTCTAGGCCTGACTTCTCTCCTTTTTTATTGTTAGCATTAACATCTTTCGTTTCGTTTCTTATTGAGTCCTTCCTCACTCTTATACCATCCATGACCACAAATTCATCGTCAAGCAAAAGTTCCGAGCATAATGCGATAGTTATAAAAAAAACCAAAACAATACCACGTCGTACAAGACGCATTCTAGCTGAAATGAAGCTTCGAGTAGAATATTATAACAATTGATCTGGTGTTAATTCCTCCTGAAACGTAGTTGTATTAAGACGGCAAGAACCCACGTCAGGCAGTAAGTAAAATCTCCAGATCAGCCTCGCGTGTAACAATTTTGAATTTGCACCGAAAAGTGGTTTTCCACTGATCACCTCCTACACAATTACACGAGCAACTCATCTCTCATCGTGGCATCGCGTTATTGTGTAGTGTTGCATATTTCATGTTAATTATTACAAATTTATGTCACAATCTTGTCCAATTAACGCGACACCACAAGTTACAGCAGCATAAATTACCGAAAGACCAAATTATTTCTACCTTCTTTTTTTTTTCCTTTCAACGTTTGTGAGATCTCTTCCATGAGCAGTGAATTTTTTCGCTATTTTTCTTTTTTCAATAAAATGCTACATCTATTCGAAAACAGATCGCATTTTGGTTCTGTCTGACGTGTTATCAGTTGAACATAGTTGCTGAATTAGAAGCTGAATAAACTGTCTAAATCTTTCAAAACTTTCGTCCCTGTTAAGAACCAAGTAACTTTAGGAGATACCAATAATTTAAGATATCATGAAATGGAGTGAATTTAAAAAAAAATTATGTTCATTCTAAGCATTTTTAGTGAAACGCAAAATTTGTATATTTTAACAGTGAGTTGAACCCTTAAAGAATCGTTAAATATCCAGGTTAAAGAATTGTATACAACCCATTGTTAAAGCAATGATAATTTCATTGATCGGTAAGCTTCACGAAGCTTCAAACTCTCACCAAATTCGTTTTCGTTATTCAGTTGACTGTTCATTTGTTGATTTGAGAATTACAGATTTGCCGTGTTCTCCAAATGCAGCTCGTTTGAATACATTTGTTTCATTAACTACGAATAGTCAGACAATTATTTGTTCAGCTGCCCTTTTGTCCTAGGACCTTGATTCTAGCAACCAATCAAAGAGTAAATGTATTTTGTAACGTTTTGTTATTTTCACAAGAGAATGTACGCCATGATATGTGATAATTGTAGAGGTATTAAAGGCGTCCTCGTGAGGTGTCTCATGGGCTAGTAGGCTATTTAAGGTTTCGTAAGTTATGCAAGAGCCATTCGAGGCATCTCTGTCAACCATACATTTCCTTTTTATTTCCTCTGTATGTTGTTGTAACGCTCGCTGTATTCTGCATCAATAAACGAGATGCCGCTCCTATTGCTATGTTTCGTTTATTCAGATTAGTTGCAAAATACTTTATAATCGTTTCAGTTTGATTAGAGTATAACAGATATTATTACACGACTCAGGCAGTCAGAGGGCCAATAACTAAAATCAACCAATCAAAATGCTCTATTGCCGGTCCAATATTCTCTAAGTATTGGACCGGGCATTGTCCCGAATGATCCCGCACTTGTGTGCCTTTGAACTTGAAATTAAGATGGCGGACGAGGACGAAATCTTTCGAAAATTTCGTCGTAAAACTCCAGAATGAACTTACGCGTTACGTTATTTTGTTTGTTCTTAAAGACAAAACTGAAAGCATATTTCATCTGCCGTAAAATGTACACATGCTAAGCCCTCAGAATCGGGTCCTTTTTATCCTGTACATTTTCCGCATAATGTTACATGGAATTTGTGAAAAACCTTCAAAGCTTTCTTCAGTCGTATAATAAATCTCTTATTAACCAAGCTTGCTCGGGACCGTACTGGGAGAATATCGGCCCTCGGTCTTTTTTGTACGGACCTCGCTGTGCTCGGTCCGTACTGTCAAGACCTCGGGCCGATATTCTCCCAGTACGGCCCTCGCGCTTGGTTAATAAGATATATTTATTAAATTCTCAACCTCGGATAATGCAATTCTAGCTTTCTCATTGGTTCACTGGATCTCGGTTATCAGGCATTATACCTGCGTTTGACCTTATATGGAAATGAATGCAGCAAATATCGCTCAGCACAAAATTGTTCGCGGGAAGCCAAGTTTCGTCGACAAAAAAATGGATGAAAAAAGCAGAAAAAAAAACAGATTCTTTCTGGTCCGAAGGTTGAGAATTTAATAAAACAATTATTCCATTCGCGCTTGTTGGGTATGAGACTGGTTATAGCCATCTCATATCCAACGCGCGCTCACGGAATAAATTGTTAATTATCCGCAGTGCTCGTCTAAGAAAGAAGAGCTGATAAGATATTATGGCTACCGTATAACTATGAAGTCAACAAGGACATTACTATCTCTTTTTAGTGTATAATCTTTAGTAATTTTACCGTTGGTAAGTTGTGCAGTCGACACAATTACCCTGGGAGCGGATACGAGGACGAAGGAAACGAGTCCTTACATAACCAAGTTTGTCTATTCCAATACTTACCATATGGAAGACACAATGACTACGTGGGAAATTGCTCTTTTACTACGGGGTAAGTAGTAGCGGGACTGAGCTGGGATTACGAAAGGGATCTGTCACATATGGTCTGTGGGCCGACATTTCTTTCGCTCACTGCCTTGTCGGGGACAGATGGGATGTCTTGTACGGGTGTCTGAAAGCAGCGAAGAACTGTCGGGCTGGTATAAGCGACCTTCGGGCCGAAATCTCGGGGATTATCTTCATGGTACGACGCTCAGGCTTAAATGTCCGGAGGTACCGCTACTAGTTGTGTTTTTCTTCTCTTTTAAGGACTTGAACTGCGCATGCGCAAAGACCTAACACCAACGCTGTTGAAAAAATAGCAAAAATTTCTTATGGCGCAGCTAATGCAAAAATTATTGTTTCAGCGCATTTGTAAACGGCAGACAGCAGATTCCAAGATTTTAGGAATTCCGGTTACAGAGCGCATGCATGCCAGGGTTTACAATATGTGGATGCGTTCCACAAAGGTATACATTACGCACTCGAAAAGCTAGGAGGGTTCAATTTGGTTTTGAAAGAACAGTAATATCAATTTTGAAAGCGGTTGGGATGTTGAAAAGAGATGTTTTTGCGGTTTTACCGACGGGTTTTAGCAAGTCACTCATATACCAAAGTTTGGGTTTCATCTTCGATTTCCTGAGAGGTGAAATGGGGTGATCATTAAAAGTCAAGGCCGGGTTTACCACAGCAGCGGCAAATCGTCGTGTTTACAAGTTTAGTTGGAGTTTTCTGTGCCATATTCATTTAAAATTCGCGCTCAGCTGTTCTGATTTTGTTTACAAGCAATTTTAATTCTGGTACTGTACGCATGAGCAGTTTGATAAATCGAGCAGCCAATCAACGTAGTCCTGAAAATTGATTATTCCAGAGCTCCGTGTCTTGGCGCTGACCAAAAGATACGTGGGCTCTGGGAATGAGAATGAAAGGAACTGCGCGTGCAAAGTGATTCAATCCGAGTGGAATTTTTGATTAGAGTGCGTTCTCTACACACGAGCATGCCAGAGATTATGCAATTTTTTTTCAATACTACTGGCTCGCAACTTGAACGGACGTTTGACAGAATCATGTTAGCTACGACATGGAGCCACCAACTGATCGGCCAATCTTATATTTTTGTTAAAATTTTACCAAAGGCAGAATCTTAGGACCTCAGCAAGACTTCAGGGCTTATATCAACACAAAATTCCATCACAATTTAGTTCAGTATTAATATTTGTTTCTATTATTTTCTGGAAATCTAAAATCAAAGTTCAAGTGTCTATATCTTTTCCATCCAGCTTCCTGATGTGCAGTATCGTCTTATTTTCTCCAATGACTTTTTTAAGATTCCTTAGGGAAATTTTCAACTGATTGTACAAAGCTTATATTCGGGATTGCTTTCTTTTTTGCTTAACTACGCCCTGTGACTGATCTAGAAACCTTGCGCTACCTTCTCAACTAATCAGATGCAAAAGTAAACCCAATCGCGACTTGGTCACTCGTGCTTTCCCGCGCTTGAGGACGTTTACAAGTATTTGAGTTGTAAATGGCTTTTTCCGATAATCAACTTTGTCCTGATTGGCCGACATAATAACTTTACAACTGGTCAGTTACGACTGTCAGTCAAAAAGTGCTCTAAATGGGGGCTTGGATTCTCTTTTATTAGTTCTGGGGAGATGGCATTTGGCAATGAAAATATAGAGAGGATAAAAGTCTACTTGGAGTTTTGAAAACTGAGTTTCCTTACCTTCTAAAGTTGATCAAGGAAAGAAACTTGCAAGCAATTTTCTAAGCTATGTATAAAAACTGGGGGACAGTTTTTTTTTCAGACGGAACACCCTCTGTAAGGGCCAGTCAGCCTCTAAGCCAATGCGTCCAAATAACTTCCTGGAATCCAGAAAAAAAAATCATTAAAAACTTCTGAAATATAAGTGCAGAAAGGATGAAGCAGGCTGGCCAGAAGGGAGCTCCGTTGAACTCTGTATAAGGACAGGGTTATCAGCCAGTATACAGTTGGGGTTGGTCTGAAAACTGTAATCTCAGTCGTTGACTGCTTTTTCTGCCACGACGGCTACAGTCGACCCTGTTATCTCCGGCCAAAGTAACGCGTGGCAATGCAGGGAGGGGAACCTCTGTCATGGTAACTATTACCAAAATTCACAGGGACAGGGCTATCAGCCAGTGTGTATTTGGGGTCCACTAGTTGAATCCCGGGCGAGTGGAGTGGGTCTGAAAATTCTGCTGTCACGCTTTTAACTCCATTTCATGCCAGTGGGGTTAATTTGACCCCTCCTTTCTCCGCGCATAGCAACTCATAACAGTGCAGGGGGATCTCTATCATGGTGGTCAATAGTTTCAGTTTTGAAACGCCTGTTTTTCCTTCCTTATTTCCTCATGATTTTTCTGATAACTATAGAAAGCTACTATTACAAATAAAACGCGCTTCATTCAGTACTACGATTCGTTTAGGAATTTGCAGTTTCATGCTTATTCATAGCTTAATCTACCACATGTTCTGCGAGGGAGTTTAGAAAATCAATTACACCAGTTTTATGATTGTCAAGCCACCTTTTATTGCCTTAGAACTAAATGATTTACTACACGTTATACTTAGTTCTTAGTCCATAGCGTGTTGCGTTATTACAACTTATCTTCAAGAATTCTTAAGGTTCTATTACTTTTCACTTTAGTTATCACGTTTATGGCACATATCAAATTTCACTATTACTGTAAGTTAAAATGTAGTTAATTGTCATTTTCATTTCGAACCTACTACAACAACTCCTACCGCAACAACAACAACAACAACTACTACTACTACTACTACTACTACTGCTACTACTACTACTACTACTACTACTACTACTACTACTACTACTACTACTACTGCTACTACTACTACTACCACCCCTACCATTACCACTTCTATTACCTACCAGCATTCGCTATCTTGCAATTTAATGGCATCGTGTTTAAAAACTGTGATTAAATTTGGTTAATCATTTTATCAGTAAAGTTCGATTTGTCCACAACCTCACACCGCGCTACCCTTGTGATTGTTAAGGTTTGGAGTAAATTGGATCCTCTGGAACCTTGTCATTCCCATACAGAGACAGGGCTATTAGCCAGTGCGTATTTGGTGCTCACTGGTCCAATCCCAGGGGAGTGGGGTTGATCTGAAAACTCTGATGTCACACTTTTAACCCTATTTTCCTGGCATTAGGGCTACATTTTAATATTTACAATACGTTCTGTAGTTCAACATCACTACTAAAATCAGTCGCTTTTGTTAAGCACAAAACTGTGTTCAGTGAACAGGTTATTGAGTGGTATGATTTCTCCCTTAAACTTCGATCGTCCAGCTATTCAATAGCTGGCAAAAATACTGACATATTATTCATTTATTTATTTTTTTGTTGCAGACAAATTTAAGACGGCACTCCTTAAAATAAAATTCACGCTACACAGCTGAGTCAACAGTATTTTATTTGACCGTGGACAGTTTCTCAAAAATGTCAAGAACAAAATGCAATCTTAAATTTAGGTTAGATCGCATCAGATAACTTCCATGTTGTCCACTAAGATGGGCGCATGCTGTACACAGGGGAAGCAATTCCCATGGATTGGATGGTTTTGTAATCCTTCCCAGGAAACAAAGTGTTGGACGCTCCATGATAATTGGCCTCGGTGTACACGTCCCACTTGCCAGCATTAGCTCCGATTTTCATCGAGGAGGCCCCGTTGGTCAGATTAATCGGAGATAAGGTAAGGTTCGGTTGTTCTGTGGTTATGTCAGGCTATAATGAAAACATGTCATTTCCATCGTTATCATCATCATCATTTCTTGAAATATCTTTCAGAATAACGCTTATATATGCAAAGCATAAATAGTAAACTAACGAGAAGACCTCTGCGCAAATATGCCGGGCTTATAAGAGGTCTTCCGATCTTCGATTATAAGGCTATGAATGCACGGTTTTGCCAACACACTACTTCGTAGTTAAAAAATCAATCATCTTTCCTTAAAGCTAGGAGAGCTTTTGGAACAAGTGATAGATACTGGAAGAGAATTCCAGTACAATACAGAATGATCGTAAATTACTTAAGACTTGGAGGACGGTGATAGCATAGATAGCTTCTGACTGTTGTGATTTAAGGCCTTCACCATGGGAAGTAAAATGAGTTAAGTACATTTGTTGGGATGCACATTCACAGAGGCGGCGGAGCGTTTTGCAACGTGTAGGGGGTGAATGGGAGGGAGGGTGTGGGAAAGGGGAGGAAGGGTGGGGGTTCATTGTACACTAAGCCAAGAGCATACCCCTTCTCAAATTTCCCAAAACGTCGTTTGCATAGTTCGTTAGTGCAAGAAAAAACATCTTTGCAATATAACAATGTGCAATGCGTCCGTAATAGTTTTGTGACAATGCATAAGTAGGCACTTGTTCAAAGTAATTCCAAGATATAATTTTGCCAAGAGCGATCCTGCTGAAGCGACTTGTGAAAAGATCACGAGACCGAAGATTTTGCCTAGCCAATTTTTGCCACGATAGCGACAATTTCCTTGACGAAACGTGCCGGGGGGCGAGGGGGTTGTGCCCTGCAGCTCCTTGTTAATGGGGGCACCCTCTATTCCCCCAGCTCCGCCGTCCATGATTCAGCTGTTCGAATAAATTGCCCTATGTTTTCATCGGAGATCATGAACAAAGTTTAAACTTGTTAATACAAATTTGGGAAATTACGGCATTCACAGACACAACATATCCATTGGCAATTTTGTTGTAGGACCTTCTGTTTTGTCTCAATTAAATGTTACAGCTCGCAGTAAGGGTCTCAGTAATTAGCTCATAACGATAGGTTATTTTACTGAAAACCATACCTTTCTAGCTCCTCCAAAACTTTCATCTGCGTACAAGGTTACCGACGCGTTTGCCATGTTATTCAACTCTGAAAAACAGAACGAAACAAAACTCCGTGAAAAACAAAGAGATATATTGTTGTAGGACAGATTAATTGGATAGAAATGTCTATCTACCTTTTCGTTTCACCTTCTTTCAGGAGGTTGATGCAGCTTCTCTAGCGTGTTGATAGCTTTGAAGTTGTCGATGATTGCAGTGATCCTTTTATCGTGTTCCCACCTTAATTTCAAGTTCCGCATGTACGATAACATCTACGAACTACTTCCAAATATGGTCATGACTGACGGTGTCAAAAAAGTGTCAAGATAAAAGTAGCTCCACCCGGTCAGCTGGTATTTTCCCTTTCCAAGAAGTGACAAGATAATGATTCAATTGTCCAAAGGGGTGTGTTCAAGGGTCCTACAAGAAAATTCCTGTTTCTCGTGTAGAAAGCCATTATTATCTCAATGAGTGTTTCGGGCCATGCAATACTGGCCAAAATCATCAAACAAACCTCCCAAGCTTTTGTTAAGCGGCATCCTGACAGAAACTAGTCACGCGTCCGCGAACTTAATGCGGTCGGGATTAATCGGTTCTGTTCATCGGTGACTGGAGCCATCGGCATGCCTGTTAAATTATCCAAATAAATTTTTAAGACGGTCGAATCAAAAACGCAACCAAGTTATTGACCAAGCTTAATACGTCTCTTCCTGGGGCCGGTTACTCGAAGCCCGGTTAGCGCTAACCATTGGTTAAGAGGTATCAAAACCGATAGGTTTCCATGGCATTTAACCCTGGTTAGCGCTAACCATGCTTCGAGCAACCCGGGCTTGTTTGTTATCTTTTGTTATTTCCACTGATATACTTTACAATTATAAAAGTGGTTCAACAAAAGTATTCGTAAAATCCAGTTTATCAAGAAAATATAACTTTTATGGAAAATGGATATCTTCAGTTCCATGTCTATCTATCATAAAGAGAAAACAGCCTCTTTAAAATGTGACTATTAGGCATCGTTAGCAACTAATAAGTTCTAATAAGTCACTAATGAGGCTCGCCATGCCGTTAAATGTGTAAGAAAACGCCTGCCCTACTGTTTAGGATTATTCCGCGGCGTAAGTTGATCAACAGTTTCATGATGGCAGGTGGATCAGTCTAGTTCCCCTATAGTGACAAAGTGCATGTTTGCCATGGGTTCCACATCAAATTGAAGATACTTTCACAAAACAATCATAACGTCTGTACCCCTTTGTAGGCACATTTTCTCCAAATTCACCTGTTTAATTAAATTAGCTGTTTCATAATGACATAATAAATAGCAATATCAATGCAAAAATAGAATAGTTTGCGGAAAGAAATATTTCCAAACTGGTAATGGCCTGTTGCTTATGTTAGTCTGGCTTTGATTTTTCTCCATTTGTCAACAACTACGAGCTGAACAGAGTCCCAGTTTAAGAGGATATGAATGAGTAAAATAATCTAGTACACAGTGTAGATGACTGACAAATCTCCGCAGCAAAATATCCAAACTGTATACAGGTTTGAGTGTACAATGAACCCCCCACCCTCCCTCCCCTCCAAAGGGTGTGTTCAAAGGTCGTACAAGAAAATTCCTGTTTCTCGAGTAGAAAGCCATTATTATCTCAATGAGTGTTTCAGGCCATGCAATATTTGCCAAAATCATCAAAACAAACCTCCCAAGCTTTTGTTAAGAAACTAGTCACGCGTCCGCGAACTTAATGCGGTCAGGATTAATCGGTTCCGTTAATTCGTGACTGGAGCCATCGGCATGCCTGTTAAATTATCCAAATAAATTTTTAAGACAATGGAATTAAAAACGCAACCAAGTTATTGACCAAGTCTCTTCCTGTTTGTTATCTTTTGTTATTTCCTCCACTGATGTACTTTATAATTATAAAAGAGGTTCAACAGAAGTATTTGTAAAATCCAGTTTATCAAGAAAATATAACTCTTAGGGAAAATGGATATCTTCAGGTCCATGTCTATTTATCATAAAGAGGAAACAGCCTCTTTAAAATGTGACTATAGGGTATCGTTAGCAACTAATAAGTTCTAATAAGTCACTAATAAGGCTCGCCATGCCGTTAAATGTATAAGAAAACTCCTGTCCTGCTGTTTAGGAATATTCCGCAGCGTAAGTTGATCAACAGTTTCACGATGGACAGTTGGATCAGTCTGGGTTTCCCCTATACAGACAAAGTGTACGTGTGCCATGGGTTTCACACCAAATTGAAGATAATGCCCAGAAACAAAAAAAAAAGGGGGCGTCAAATGCCTGATGGAAGAAAGATGTCAGCCTGTAACTCTACAGGCATCGCGTCTCAAACAATGAACGACGAGCGGACCACAGCCATCGTTGGAGACTCCATAATAAAGAATGTTCAGGGAATAAAACTAGCCAAGACTGTGGGCCATCGGGTAGTTGTCAAACCGTTCGAGCCACAATTCGCTACATGCGACATGCGCATTTGTGCCTCGAGTTTTGATTCATTAATAGGCAAGTCAGATTCTCTCGACCTAGAGTATTATTTGTTGGGTGACTTAAACTGTAATTTGGCCTCTCCTACACCTAATGTAAACACTCGTCGTTTACTGGAGATTTCGGATTTATATGGGCTCAAAAAAGTAATAAACGAACCAACTCGTATTACAGAATTACAAATTATACTGACAGGGTAAGCGGTTCCGGAGTCTCCCATATTGCCATCAGCGATCATAGCCTCGTCTATATTTATCGGAAACTATCTTCTGATTTACCGTTTAAGGGACACTCTTCCATCTCTTACAGACATTTTCGAAATTTTGATCGCGAAAAGTTTCGAAATGAACTCTCTCAACAAAACTGGCCTTTCGATGAATCTCAAGATCCAAATTTTGCATGGTCTAACTGGAAAACAAAACTTTTGCCCATTGTTAACTCACATGCTCCATTTTGAACTAGACGTACCAAATTGAGCAACGTACCCTGGATTAATTCAGCCTTGACGAAAAGTATGCGCTGTCGCGATGCTGCTAAAAGGAAAGCGATAAGAACAAAGAATCCTCAATACTGGGCCTATTACATAAAGTTACGAAATCGAATCAACAATAAAGTGAAAACCACTAAGGCATCCTATTGTCACATTAGTTTTACTTAATCCGAAGGAAACGCTCAAAGGACTTGAAAAGCTATTAATAACTTCATGTCTCGTCGTCAGAACAACCCGTTAGTAAAGGAAGTGAAAGTAAATGACATCTCTATCTGTAACTCTAACGAGATTTCCAACGCTTTTAACGAACATTTTTCGACCATAGGGCCCAGACTAGCCCACGAAATACCACTAACTTCGGACGAGGAGTCTATTTATTCAAACAATACCCCTGAAAATTATAACAAATTTTGTTTTCG